>JAOBAY020054816.1:0-13128 GCA_025331085.2 Zoanthus sociatus
TTTATGCTCTGAATATCGTAACCTACGTCATACCACACCGTTGACAAGCTCATTTGCGACCACGGTATCAAACCTTTCCTTGAGAGTTGTCTTCTTTTCTATATTAAATTTCTCAATGTTATTCAACAAACGTATTTTACAGTTTTACAGTGAAAAAAAAACTTCAAAGAGTTAATTCAAATATAAAAATAGGTTAGTTTTAGCATTCAGTTCTCCTTTAAATCTTAGCCGAGTTGGTATTCGAAGTCGGGACCTTGTGCCAGCTACGTTGCCGAGGGAAGACTAAAACCCACTAATATAGAGAAAGGATGATGTAGGAACAATTCTCTGCCCTAATGTGGGTAGTGATAGGAAAGGAGAGGTGTGAAGCGCTGCCAGAATCACTCACTGTAAAAGATACATTGTTGTGAGAAAATATATTTTGACCAATCTTACGACAAGTATAAAGCTACGGCCAAACGGTGCATGATAGTTGATGATAGTTGATGATAGTCGTTGAGAGTCGGAAATTATTTCTCAGATTGTTTCCCAATCAAAACATTTGTTCCCAAATAACGTATACCAAACGGTCGAAAGTCTATTTTCCCAAACAAGTATAAAGTCCGACTTTCAAAGTTAAATTCAAGTTCTTGGTAAATTAAAGAAGAAATTTTCAACTATCATCAACTATCGTGCACCGTTTGGCCGTAGCTTAAGCAACGAGGACGGGAACGTGAACGACGACTGCTCGGAAAAATTACATTTCTGCTCTTTATTTCTTTGTGCGGGTCATTAGGGTTTTGTTTCTTTTCTTTAAACTTTGTGAATAGAAAAATGATTTAATGGTTCTCCGTGAAGCTAAACAAATACACAGAAAATTTTTGCTGTTACGTCCCCGTAGTCTCAACAACTCTAAAAAAGGCCTTTTCACGTTGTAATTTTAGCGACAACTCCGTGCAGGTGCTCAATTGTGTGCATTCCAACGTGTAGTTATTGTATTTACTATTGTTCTTTCGCGTCGTCGTCGGTGTCGCCGTCCTCGTTGCTTAAGGTCTCTATATATATTGTTTCTCCAAAGGCCCATTGTCTTTTTCTAATTAGCTATGTAATAGATATATTATCTTAAACTAAGGTACCATTAACCCTATGATATTCCTCCCTCGGTCCTCTTTCTTTCTTTCTGCTTGAGTGTGTACACATAGTTAAAGAAGCTAAATGTTTCCTCAACGAATCTACGTGCCATCTTTTACGGCGAATTTCTTTTTCGGTGTGTCGCAGAGTCTCCGCGTTTGTCTCCATCTCGGATTTCTGATAGTCATAAAGTTCAATGCTAAGCGCTATTGAGTTTCGTAGGTTGTTGAGTCGGCGCTGAAGGCACGCTTCATCAACGATTTGCACTTGAGTATTATCTTTCTCAATGACACATTCATCTTTTACAACTAAATCGTTCAGCAAGTTAATAAGACGGTTTTGTTCTTCCAGCTGCGATTGCAACAATTTTATGTCCTCGTGTATTTTCTCGGTTTCCTTTTTAGCTTTGACGTCATGCCTAGGGTCTGTTTTGTGTGTATTCTCCAAGTTTACAACCGAAGTGGTAAAGGTTTCCTCAGATAGCTTACAGGATAAACTCTCATTTATGCCACGACAGATTTGCCTACTAGCTGTTGCTTCCACAATTTCCTGCGAGCGCTGTTCTCTCTCTTTAGATTCGAAAATGTTCTCTTTTTCAAAGCAACTGGTTGATACCATCGTTTGTTTATTCTTTAAAACATAATTCAATTCGTAAGTTCCTTCAACATCTGAAGAATGCTGCTCGCTAATTCCTGTATCGTGGTCTGTATCAGCAGTTTTCGTATAACTTTCCAAGCTTTCACCCGCTTCCTTGTTTGTTTCATTTACAGAATCACTTGTCCAGATAAGCTGTTCCGTATCTTTTGCCTTTCCTTTTTCTAACCTTTTACAATAATGCTTAATTTTGTTCTCCTTTTCCTTTATTCTTCGGCGTTGTGTTTTAAGGCATTTCTTCTGTGCATTAACCAAGTCATTCAGATACTCATAATTTTCTCTCTTAAACAGTTGCCGTTCCAATTTCCTGGTTCGCTTCAACGTTTTTTCAAAACTATCACTCATTGGTTTCAAAACATTTCCATGAAAAAACGTTTCCTTTTGCGAATCCTTTGACCTTAATAGTTCATCATGGTTTATTATCTCGTGATCATCGGCCAACGGAAGGCTGTCGACGTCATTACTTGTTTGTTTTTGTTTATATTTATGAGTGTTTCTTGAGTTTTTTGAAGAACGTTTTGTTTTGAGTTTTCCATATTTATTTCTCTCTTTTTGCTTACTTCTCTCTTTTCCCAAAATTAGGAGCGTCTTATAAACATCTTCGCCGCTCACAATTGAGTACTTACTTTCATGAACTTTTGAACCTGCACTTTTGCTGATGAACCCCTCTGTTGAACAATGGTTGACAATTGAATGCGTTTCTTTTACTTTTGAATTCATCTTGGCCAATGCGTACAGCAGTTCCTTTCTGCAAGCAGATCTCGACATGCCAGAAAGAACAAATTTTTCTCCGTTGACATTGATCTTGACTTGTGGCATTTTTGATGTGTCTATAAATAAAGTTTTAATGTTAAGGTAAGCGTTATTATAGAAAATGAAACTCAAAATTCAATTTTTAGTTAAATTTTTTTTCCTTTGTTTTTGAACCAAAATTAATTTATTTCACATATAAAAGTAAAAATATTAAATTTCCTCTTAAGGACCAAACATTTCAGAGCTCAGAAAGTAAAAACACTTCACCGTTACTTTCCCTTCACCTTTCCCTTTTCCTCGCCTTCACTTTTCTCTTCACTTTCAATTTTTTCTTGTTTTTTCCCTTACCCATCTTTCCCTTACCTTATCTTTCCCTTCACCGTTCCCTTCACCTTTCTTTACCTTTTCCCTCATCTTTCCCTTCACCTTTCCTTTCACCTTTCCCTTCTCTTTTCCCTTCTCTTTTCCCTTTACCTTTCCATTTTCCTTTATCTTTGCCTTCACCTTTCCTTTCGCCTTTCCCTTCACTTTTCCCTTCACCTTACCCTTCACCTTTCCTTTCCCTTTCCCTTCATCTTTCCCTTCACCTTACCCTTCACTTTCCCTTCTCTTTTCCCTTCTCTTTTCCCTTTACCTTTCCATTTCCCTTCACCTTTCCTTTCACCTTCACCTTACCCTTCACCTTTCCCTTACCCTTCACCTTTCCCTTCACTTTTCCCTTCACCTTACCCTTCACCTTTCCTTTCCCTTTCCCTTTATCTTTCCCTTCACCTTACCCTTCACCTTTCCTTTCCCTTTCCCTTTATCTTTCCCTTCACCTTACCCTTCACCTTTCCCTTCTCTTTTCTCTTCCCTTTTCTCTTTACCTTTCCATTTCCCTTCACCTTTCCTTTCACCTTCACCTTTCCCTTCACCTTCACCTTACCCTTCACCTTTCCCTTCTCTTTTCCCTTTCCCTTTCCATTTCCCTTCACCTTTCCTTTCACCTTCACCTGTCCCTCCCCCTGTTCTTCACCTTTCCCTCCCCCTTTTCTTCACCTTTCCCTCCCCCTTTTCTTTACCTTTCCCTCCCCCTTTTCTTCACCTTTCCCTCCCCCTTTTCTTCATCTTTCCCTCCCCCTTTTCTTCATCTTTCCCTTCCCCTTTTCTTCATCTTTCCCTCCCCTTTCCCTTCCACCTTCACCTTCACCGTTACCTTTACCTTTCCCTCCCCCTTCCTTCACCTTTCCCGTCACATTTCCCTTCTCATTTTTCTTTCCTTTACCTTTACCTTTACCATCTAAATTTAATTTAACTATCACCTTTACTTTCATCTTCAACTTTAACTTTTTATGCGAAACTATTTTGTTACTCGGAGATGTCAATGGTTGCAAACATTATAGATCATTAACAGTAGCCCGTCTAAAAGATCTGACGTTAACCATTTCAGTCACAGGAACTCTTGGAAACAACTTCGTGTAACACTCTGACAAAGGAGATAGTCCTTGATACTTCAGTTTTTTACACTACCTATGTTGATAATAACTTTGGTGCTCGAGCCTCACCTTCACATTCATATAAAATAAGCTTTCAAAATGGCGTTGAACAGCATTTGAAAAAGGTCTCTGCTTTGAAAGGTAAGGTGTTAAGTTGCTATAGTGATTGTACTTTAAGTTCATAAAATGATTGGTTCAAGAAACAGTCCCATTACAGGTGTCCGATAACAGCCAACTGTCCGATTATAGCCAACTGTCCGATTACAATTTTGCAGATTAAATAGTGCAAAATACAGCAGTTTATGCACCAATCACATTTGAGGAAATTGTAATGATTGTGATTACGGTTATGATCATAAACATTTCAACCTTGAGTTGTCTAAATTACAGTAAAAACGTCAGCTCCTTACACTACTTACGGTGATGATCATAAACATTTCAACCTTGAGTAGTCTAAATTACAGTAAAAACGTCAGCTCCTTACACTACTTACAGTGATGATCATAAACATTTCAACCTTGAGTTGTCTAAATTACAGTTGAAACGTCAGCTCCTTACATAACTTACGGTGATGATCATAAACATTTTAACCTTGAGTTGTCTAAATTACTGTAAAAACGTCAGCTCCTTACACTACTTACAGTGATGATCATAAACATTTCAACCTCGAGTTGTCTAAATTACAGTTGAAACGTCAGCTTCTTACACTACTTACGGTGATGATCATAAACATTTTTATTTCAACTTTAAGTTGTCTCAACTACCATGCTAAAGTGTCACTTCCCGTATCGGGTACGGCTGCTGATGATAAGAAGAATATTTCACTCTAAAGTTCTTCGTAGATTATTTGTCGAAGATCTTGTATTGTTTAAAATACCGACTAACCATTATTGCTAAAGAATTAACTATAGCCATAGCAATAAGCAATTACTTTGGGATTATTTAGTATATTGATTGAAACAAACTGAGATCTCTGGTTTGGAATATGTGTACAACTTTTGGGTTCATCGTAAATTGCAATGAATCTGATACTGCGGTCAGGCAGCATGGAAAATATGTTTCTTAAGCCGTTTAGTGGCCAATAGATTAATTTAGATTAATGTTTTACATTTTATTACGCCAAAACTATACGAATAATTTGAGATCAAACAAGAGTTGATAGATTAATAATTTCTAAACTGCGTCGTTGTTTTTAAAGAAATAAAGCTGCTATATATAAATTTTTAAGATAGGTTTACACCTATACCATGTACAACCTCAAAAGTGTTTAAAATAACTGTATTTGATAGATTAAATAAGGTTGAATATAAGCAAAAATTTGTCACAGAGCTACAAAGTCGTGCTGTAAGCATGCGTCAAAGATTTTGGCAAGTTTGTGTCACAAGCTGAAAGTGTAACTCTGTAGGTAAAAATCTTAAAGATGTTGATTGAATGTCTTCAGCAAATATTGTATGGTAAATAATGCTTTGTTCGCTAAAAGTTTGCTACAACTTGTCTCTAAACTCTGTTTAAAAATAGAAATCGAATTTATCTTTAAGATATGCGATTGATTTGTTATCCTCATAAAAACATATTCATGGTAAAGTCGACTTCCAAAAACGTTTCACTACGGTTTCCGATGGAGATATATATATATTTCAGTATAACTGTAGCCAAAGGTAATTACTTTGAGCTTAGTATTGACTGAAATAAACACAGTTATCTGGTTTGCTTAATTTTTCTTTGAATTTAATTATGTTCAAAATTATGCGACTGTTTTATTAACCCGATAAAAACATATTCTTGGCAAAAAAAATAGTGCTCTGATTCAAGAATGTTTAAGTTTCCGATTACACATATATATTAATTTACAGTTAAAAGAAAAAAAGAATCCTTACTAGTATCATTTTAAGGACAAGCATATATAATAAACCTGTTGGATGATTTTACATGTAACTTGTAATACAGAAATGAAAAGCTTTTTAAGAAATCATTTGTTCTACTTACCTCACACGTTTCATCAACAATCGGTTGAAGACAAGATGGCTGGTTTTAGTGGGCTGGGAACTCTTGGCCTTGCAAGGTTTTCGGCGCACATTTACGTCATGCACATGGAGTTTAATCTTTCCTTAAATGTTAAATCAATGTAAGAAAGTTTCATAAACGCCTTCGTGACTGCTATTTTTATAAGCTCTTAATCGGCCTTAGCTGAAAGAAACTTAGGCCGGTTTAAATTTGGGCCAACAACATGAGTTTTCAATTGATTTTGCAAGATCACGGAATTTTAAATCAAATTGTGTTTGCAGTCTCTAAGCACTGACAATTTTATTTGGTCCCTAAAATATTCAAATGTAGAGAAATTTAAATCTTAAAGCATACAATTTTATTTGCTTAAGGGATTTAAATTTTAAATGATTGGGAATAGTTTTTTTTAGGTGCTAGGTTTGACTTGTTTTTCATCAGAGAATAAAAAGTTTAATCTGAGATTAGACAACTAGACACGGTTTCGATAGTGTAACTTTAATCAGAATGTTGTTTCTATATAACAAACTTTTGTATAATCATAACAATACTAATTAGATTCAGAAACTAACTTTTTAAACTGAAATATTTTAATCCTATAAACCTATACAGCTCGCACAGTTGATTAAATCTTAAGTTTTACCAAAACATATTAACCCTTGTCCTGCTGAAAACGATTTCATATAAATTAAACTTGTCTTAACTTTTGAATTAACCTGTTGATGAAACCTTAATAAATGACCATTCATTTTCTTTATCTTTGTAAGTATAATCTAGAAATGTCAATGGTTTTGACTTATTCTAAAGTTTTTATTTTCTAAGAAAATTAAAATTTTTGGCTTTCAAAAGTCTAGCATGTAAAGGGTTGAGTTTTATTGAACACCACAATTAATGTATTGGGATCTTTGTAAATTAATACGAGAAAAAATGGTGTCCTATAATTACACAATTTATAAACAAAAAAAAATGCCTTCCTATATAAGAAGACCATTAGCCATTATTTGACCTTTGTCAGGATGGGAGAAAGGTATTTTGTACAAACGTGCCTAGAAAAAAAGGTTTTTTTTGAGGGGTAGAAGAGATATAATTTGCTTAAAAAGGTCGTGAAAACTCTGTCATTCCTCTAGAGTTTATTGCTTGTAAAAGAATAGAAATCTCGCCTGGTTATCCTGTACTCAAATCGCTTCGTAATTTAGAAGTGGTAAGTCAAAGCTCGCCGTGTAATCCTCGTGAATAATTCTTAGCTTTTGCATTGATTTCAGCCATGGATTCTTAACTAATTTCCAAACATATTTTGAAATTTTTAAGTTTAAATACTTTTATAAAATATTTGTTATTTTCTCGACATTGGAAAGGATTTACTTGAAAATTGGGGATTTGAGACAATCAAAAGTTCAGAAACTGATGTCCTGAAGGTAAGTGAACGCACGCAGTGCGGTACCTAGGAATTTTGTCTGCAGAGGCTACTTTGCACGCACACCTTTATAAGATTTCTAGTTGAACGTTTTGTTTTCACCCAAACACAGCAGGTTGTCTCAAAGACCTTTAAGGAAACAAACCACACGGATGCTTTTCATTTTAAATTGTTATGATTTATTATGGCATAAACACCCTGAAAATATGAAATTGCTCCCGAGGTCTCTGCTACACAATGACGACTGAATACACCATCTTAAGATATTGGACCAAAAGCAAGGCCGTAGCTAGCATTTTTTCAGTGATGGTGATTGGAATCTTAAGAGCTCATTAATAATCTAACAAAAAATACCGTACTTCTTTGATACGCGTCCATACATGCACAGAGGTGTTATATATGGAAAAAAATTGTAGCATATTTTAATTCCTACTGGTATCAAGTTCTATATATCTCTCGGTTTTTTTAGTTTCCAGTTATTGATTTTTCTTCTTTATCTCAAAATTCTACAACAAATACTAACTTAGAAAAAATTGTTTTGTTTTCCTCACAGTGGCAACTGCCTTCCTTCCTTCCTGACCCACGAAGTAAAATCTATTTTTTTGAGTAAGAATTTAAGGATTTTCGCTATATCCGCATTTGTATTTCCTGACTGAAGGAAAGCAATGGCTTTATCCAATGTTTTTCTTAACTGCGTTTAAGTCGTAAGTTTACTGTGTCATTTTGTTATGATACCTTTGCGTCATGAAGTGAATATTGCGCTTTTTTATCTTTTTATTGGCTAACGCTCAGTTCTAGTGTATGTCAATTTCATTTCACAATAGCAAAATATGAAAATGCATTTACTTCAGAAATGAGTATTAAATTATTGGCGAGGTAAAAAGTGCAGTCGTGCATTTTTTCGTGACATCTGACACACGGGATAAAGTATTTATTTAATGTTTTTTCGTGGGATAAAGTGGTACAAGCCACGCGTCACCTGTATTTTTTTCGTGTACACAGGATACGGAAAATACCACCTCCGCCTGGTTAGCCTAGTTGGTAAGGTGCCAGTCTATCGTGCGGGAAGCTCGAGTTCGCTTCCCGGCCGGACCAGCACTCAGGGTCTTAAAATAATTGAGGAGAAAGTGCTGCCTTTGCTCTAACATCTGCAAACCGTTAAACTTTTACGTCTTCTCGGACAAGGACATTAAACCGTAGGCCCTTGGAGATTTCTGTGTTTATGTGTGAATGTCTGTCATGTGAAAAGTCTCCGTCCACCTTTGAGTGGTAAAGATGGTGTCCCCAATTAATAGGCCTTTGGCCGGCTAAATAAACTTGACACCTAAACAAAGTTATTATTATTTTTAAAACCAATCAAATTAATCAAAATATGAGTGTTTTGATGTTTTCATTCCATTATTGAACGTTCTAAATCCTAGCTCTTTACCTTACTTACTAGCAAAATAACAGTTGCACTTCATTCGTTGTTAGGTTGACCAAGTTAAAGCATCCTACAACAAGCGAAATTCATTTGTCTCATCATTCCTCTCAGCATTTGGCAGGTGCAGTTGATAACATTAGCGCCTTTGATACAGGAGAAAGTTAGCGAGGACGCATCTTAGCAAAGACCTGTCTTAAATAGGACGCACTTACTGAACAGCACAACTAACTTACTTATTTACATACTATTTATATGTTCACATCCAAAATAGGAAGCAAATATCTTGTATAAATGGTTCGTGGCTTATTTTTGATACAGCCTTGTTTAAATGCAAAGTTTCCGTTAGTAATGCCATTAGCAGCAAAGTAGATATCAATCCATGCTGGCATGCATGCTATAGCAAGAAACAAAATCGCGCCATCATTTTAAGTAGGAAGAAACTTTTTCAGAGATAGTTTTTCAATTTTGAAACATTTTTCTTGTAAAGACCGTGCCGTTGATAAAAATTCAGAAACTTGGGGTTACATATGAAGAAAACAACAGAAATACAAGAACAAGTGACGAGCCATAAGAAAGCGATAGACATATTGGTGTGATAATGACATAATTCAGATGCTGAATTCATTGCCAACTTTTGGCTTTCAGGGCCATCTTTTACAAAACTGGTATAAAACGCAGACTAGCTATGAACAGCCAAAAATTCTGTTCCAAAATATGAATGTACCATTTATACAGTATAAGCAGTTTAGATCTTATTTAATTAAAAATTAATGTGCCTTACATAACACACATCTTACTTTCTCCTGTATAAAAAATGGCCTTGATGTTTTTTTTCTAATTTATGTTCTATGGCTTAAACATGTAAATCATCTTCTTTGAAAGCTTAATCTCTGTGTTGTTATACCCTTTGCATATTTATGCCACTGGAAATGAATATATATATTTTTAAGAGATTATTATAGTATTCACTGATGTCTGCCACCGGGTCATTGCCGCTCTGATCTACATGTTTGAACATGTTTTTTATGAAGACTGCAATTGGCCACCCCTCTAGGTATTTTCAGGGGCTTTGGGCCTCGTTTTAGTGTATATTGACTACGTCATTTTTTACGTGTGCTTCTTGATTCCTTTTTGGCTGCCTGTATGTTTGTCGCTTGTTTAGTCTATTTTTTAACAAATAAATATTCTCCAACTGTTTTAATAAGAAATTGTGTTACAAATACAGAAAAAAATGCATCATAGTCAATTCGAAGTTGCAAAAAAAAAAAGAAAAAAAGAAAATAAGAAGAAGGTCAATAACTTTTCTAATTCAATTAGCAATATACATAAATACCGAACTAGATCTGCAACCAAAAACAATTTCCATATTCCAAAAGCAAACACTAACTATGGGAAATTCAATATAAGATTCCAAGGCGCAAAAATTTGGAATGCCATTGATGAAAACATTAGAAAAACGGAAACTCTTAAGAAATTTAAACACAATTTAAAAGTCACAGTCCTTAAGTCATATTAGTTATTCCCTAATTTTTGTTGTTGTTGTTGTTGTTGTTGTTGTTTTTGTAATACATTTAGTACATAATGTTTAAATATGTAGTAATATAATACTGTCTAGAATCCCGTCACTGTCAACACAAAAATTTCTTCGCTTATGGTTTAAAGCACAGAGAAAAACAGAGAAATTTAATTTTAAGTACTCAGTTGATTGTCACGTTTTTTCTTGTAAAACACTAACGATAGCGAAGGACGTCTTACTGTTGCTCCGTCACCGGTACCAGTCCCCAGCCACCCGGCTAAGATTTAAATTCCAAACTTTTTGATTAAAAAGCATACTTAGTTGCGGAATTTATTATCGGTTATTCGAATTCTGAGTTCGTAGATGACAATGGTTTTCATCTTAAGATTAAAAGGGGCCTTTAAATTTTTAACAGCTGTATGTGGTTAAAGTTGCCGGCTTATTCCGAACTTACATTGACACTGGTTCACTGACAAGTTAATTTTCATGTAGTACTTCAGCCATTTAATTATTACTCGTGTTTATACATTCCATGGCTGTTAGATCTTTTCTAATCCTACATAATACGGCATTTTGTACACGGTCTTTCTTTCTTCAATACAGTATATATTTTAAAATTCTGCTGCTTGAAGGATTACCAAAAACTTTTTAAAAACTGTTCTTTATTAGTTAAAATATTTATTGACACTAATGAAGTGACGTCATGACTGATGACGTCATCACGATAAGTCACGCAATTTGCGTATTGAATTTAATATTTCAACTTCTTGCTAGAGTGACTAAATACTGACAATTTGACAACTTACAATGGATTGTAACTAATTTGTAGTTTTCAGTATAACAATTCAAAATTTTTTACTTGTGACGTCATTTATGTTGCTGCGCTAGAGTTGATATGAACACCAATAAGCAACCCCACGACTGCGCTTAAAAGCAAATACAAAAAAAACTGATTGTGTGTGCCAAATGTCATGGCAACCGGATGAACTGCATTACAAGTTGAGGGGAAAGATCCGACTGACCCCAATCAAGTGTTCGTGTAATTTTTTTTTGTTCGAGGTTTATAGGGTTAGGCAGGTAATTAACTTAAGAATTAGGATACAATTATGTGTTGCGTAATGTTGCGTTAAAAGCAAATTAGTTTTGTACTGCATTACTATATTCAAAACATTTGATAAAAACGGACCTCTTGTTGTTTTCTTTTTGCCAAGCTGGGCATTTGCTCCATCACGTTCTCTACTGTTAAATCGGGTCTAATGGCACTCTTTAAGGGAGGCTGCAAAAAAAATTGAAACTTTACTAAAATTACAAATGCTAAGCCACAAACTATGCCACAAACTATGCCACAAACTGTGCCACAAACTATGCCACAAACTGTGCCACAAACTATGCCACAAACTGTGCCTCAAACTGTGCCACAAACTATGCCACAAACTGTGCCGCAAACTATGGCACAAACTATGGCACAAACGATACTGGTAACACTTTTAAGAAAGCTAGAAAAAAAAACTTAAGATTTTCGTCGGGTATAAAGAATGCGTAATTCAAACAACTCAAAGATTGACAAATTTATAATCACTGCCGTAAGGAGTATCAGAAGCTGATGTTTCAAGCTTTATCAGAGTAAATCAAAACAGGAATTAAAATAAGGGTTCATAATATTACAAGGTAATTTAATATAGTTTACGCAAAACAATGCAAAATTATAATGGGCAGTAACTGGTCAAAACGGGATAAGAAATGTTGAAGAGAAACTATTGGTGTATACTGGGATAACATTTACCTTTTATAAAAATGTGATTAGTAGCCAAAATGTTATCGCTTGATCTATTTTGAGTGTCTTTTTTTACTCTAGTGTCTTTGTATTGTATAAGAGAATCTTTGCTGACGTCATTGTTACATTCTGCCTCATTAGCATAAACTCTAGGTAGCAATAACGAACAAAGATGAATAGGATTTGAGTCTAAAACTTGAGAAAGTGTCTCAACCTAACAAACAGATGAAAACTGTGACGCTATTCAAGCAGTTTCTAAAAAGATATGGCGGTTCTAAAATACTCAAAAAACCGTTAATGAGCCATACATTCTCTGTAAAATCTCCATTAGATTACAGGAACACTGTTTAGCATATCACTCTCATATTTTCAGAAGATGTTAATTTTACAAAACACTTTCAATATAAAGTGAACATTTCAGTTTTTGTAACTTTATTAGAAATTGGTGCACATATGATAATGAAGAGAAAAATGTAAACAAAGATCCGCCTATTGTCTATACTTTGCTTTGTTAGTATAATGCGATATAAATTAGCATAATATGATATGAATCAAACTCTTAACTTTCAGTGTTTAGTTTCTTTTTACCGTATTCTTGGTTTTCACACAATCCCATGAGGGATAAAACACAATAGACATAGCGGCCACGTTCTTTTGTCAGGAGTACACCAACATGGCCGCCGAGACGTCAGGTGAAAACCGGCAGTACACCAACATGGCTGCCGAGACGTCACGTGAAAACCGGTAGTACACCAACATGGCCGCCGAGACGTCACGTGAAAACCGGCAGTACACCAACATGGCCGCCGAGACGTCTGGTGAAAACCGGCAGTACACCAACATGGCCGCCGAGACGTCACGTGAAAACCGGCAGTACACCAACATGGCCGCCGAGACGTCACGTGAAAACCGGCAGTACACCAACATGGCTGCCGAGACGTCACGTGAAAACCGGCAGTACACCAACATGGCTGCCGAGACGTCACGTGAAAACCGGCAGTACACCAA
>JAOBAY020054866.1:0-13128 GCA_025331085.2 Zoanthus sociatus
ACTTTTAGATACCCATCCCCCCCTTTGGTTTGTACCAAAAAATAATTCTTTTTTTTTGGGTGTACTCTCCCCTTAAAGGAGTCTAATTTTAATAATGCCCGGCCATTAATCATAAATGTGTCAGTGCAATACAGTAATATTTCTATTGACTCGGCATCACACTTTTTATATATTGACTTATTTAGACTGGTGTGTTGCAAAGATTTAGGCCCGTACGCAGGGGGTGGGAGGGGGTGCGCACGCATCCCCCACAGGCCGTCAGGTCAACAATGTCCACTTAATTATAAAAGTAATGAGTAAAAAATAAAGTTTACCATGGAAAATGATCAAAGCATATTTATTTAACTTTAAATTATAAAACAATCTCAATAATAAATTGTCAATCCATCAAAAATACCCTAACCCAAAGTTATTTTTACGAAAAACTGTCCTGAAAATATAAAATTTTTGATAAAATGATGTCATATCTGGGGGGATTAGTCCCAAAAAATTTTGTTCGTACCCCCCAGCAAAATTCCTGCGAACAGGCCTGTAACATTTAAAATTTTGGTTCGTTTGGAGGCACTTGAGGCTTCTTTTTGTATACTCTAGCTATGTTAATTTAAATGCAAGTAGTAATGTAGTTGCAAACACAACAGCAGGAACAACTTTTGATAGTTTTGAAACACAATTGAAACTAGAATTTTTTTAAAGCAATCAGTAATCAGTCTTGTAGCTAATTAAAGCAGCTCTTCATGTACCAGGAAAAGACTTTCAAATTTTCCCTCAGGAAAGGATAGAACACTATTTAGAAGATCTTGAACCTCTTCCTAGTGACTGTGAAAATAGCTGTACAGATTATGAGTCCTCAGAGGAAAGCAGCTCTGGATCAGAAGACGAGGTAAGTTTACTCTTTTTAACTTTTCCTATTAAATGCCCTTTGTTTTAATCCTCAATTTCCATTATTCCTTATGTTGGAGCACATATTAGCAGATTCCCCAGGGCTTACCACAGAGATATATGTGGTGCATTATACCATAATTCTTTAGGTTTGGTTGCGAAAGGTGTTTTTCACACACCAAAATATATTGATTGCTGTTATTTTTAAACTAAATCATTAATAATATTGGTTAATAATTAGCTTAAGCTCAAGAATGCATTTCTTCAATCAAAACAATGGTTTTAACATTTATTGTGTTAACTTTTCATTTGTTTCGGAACAGAGAAGAAATCTTGCAAAATTCTGATTTCTGGTGTAGCTGTTCAGTCATTTTTGAATTTTTCTGCATGATGGTAGGTATCATTAAATTTATTACGAGCAACGATTAAAAATGTTCTCAAAAGACTACAAATAATGAATTACGGTATTACTTGTAATTCTATCAGCCAATTCAGACGATTGATAATTTTCCTTTTATTCAAGTATCAGTTATCTGTGGTTGCCAACTTGGCGCCTATTTTGCAAATCAAGCTGCCAGTACAAAAATTTTGGTCTCCATGGCGCCTAAAGTGATCACAGCTTGGAGGGTTGTTATAGGGCGTTTACTTCATTTTGGTAGAAAACACAGTTGGTGTGGGGGGATACCAAGGGGATTCCCAGTTGCTCAAAACATCCCCCTGATTAGCCTGGGGTTAGTCCTATCGGGAAAGCTGCTGACACATGTATTATTACAACTATTATCTATAACATTTTGGTTTACAATAGTATTACATGTGATCGAACGAACAAAAAATATTCTTATAAAGTTTTTTATGAAATTGTGATATGCTCCTTGTTTGTTTCATCTTCGTTTGTTTTCATCTTTTTCATTTATGCTCCTATGCAGTTGAGTTGTTTCATCTTCTTTATTACTTTTAAGAAGAGAAAGCAGGACACTGCTGATTTGGATTTTGCAAATATTGTTTACAATTTAAATTGTTTTACTTGGATACTTTTTTTGACAGGCACAAGATTATAAAAACAATAATAAACAATAATATCAGGTCTAGATCCACTTAGAAATATAGTAACCAAGTAAAGAAATATGTAATCCCCCTAAAGTTTTACAAGAGTGCTGACAAGTTTTAAATTAAACATTGTATTTTTTTGTAGAGTTTAGACGAGGAGGTACAGAATATCTCTGATGGAGGTGATGCCATGGAAGCTACAGCTTCCATATTGTCTGGAAAGTTATCATACAGTGTAGATGAAGCTATTGCTGACAGTACCCCACTCCACCCCAGTGTAACAATAACTGTTTTTGAGACAGTTGTGCACCTATTTGGTTGGTTTGCATCTCATCCTTCCTTAAGTAAAGAAGCATTTTCAAAAAATCTTCAGATATGGCATTCCATTCTACCAGAAGGTAATCTTCTTCCTTCTTCATACAAGGAGGCATATGGGATAATAAAACATTTTCTTGTCCCAGAAATCATTTTTGATGCTTGCCCAAATGACTGTATCTTGTTCAGAGGTGAATTCAGGGAAAATCTGACATGTCCGAAATGCAGTTCTTCAGGTATAAGATGGGTAAAATTCCAAGACGAACCTTTCATTACTTGCTCCTTGGACCACGGCTTGTAAGAAATTTTGGCACTAAGGACATTGCATGCCTTATGCAAAGCCATTCTGGTGAGAAACCTTTGGAAAGTGACGACATTAGCGATGTTCACGATTCTGCCCAATGGAAAGAAGAATTTAGTGTGAGTGGTACCTTTAAAGGTGATCCACGTGGTGTTGATCTGTCACTGTGCCTTGATGGCCTTAACCCTTGGAGTAAAAACAAGGCAAATTATTCTGTGTGGTCAATTGTTTTGGGACAGTTGAACCTGCCAAGGAACATAAGGTGTACTTTTGAAAACCTTATTCTGGCTGGAATCATTCCAAGTCAAGTTCAAGGAAAGGAACCAAAACATCTTGACCCATACCTTGAAGTGCTTGTTGATGAGATTGCTTTTTTGTCTGGCTGTAAGATCTATGATGCATACCAAGGAGCACCATTTAATGCAAAAGTGAAAATACTGATTCACATTCTTGATTATCAAGGCCTTGGAAAAGTGTTTTCATTAACTGGTACTAGTTCCTATAGAAGCTGTGGGTGGTGCATGCAAAGAGGTATTTATTGTAAACACTTACACAAAGTAGTCTATCCTGGAAACAGAAGATTTTGCCGACTGATCACCAGTTGAGGTTAGATTGCAGTAAATTCCCAGACCAGTCAGAAGAGCTAGGAGAAAAGCCAGAAAATCGAAGCTTTCAGCAAGACTTAATGTTTCACAAAGCTTATGACAATGCTATGAATGAAACCCAGCAGAAAACAATTCCTACTGGGACAGGATGTCGTGGGATGTACATATTTGCTGAGAAGGGTCCTTCATTAGATAGAGTTAAAGAAACCATGCCTGATGCAATGCACACAATCGTTGTACAGATGAAGCATCTGCTGAGGTGTATTGCAGAAAAAGAGCCCGAGGATGGTGTGGCAGTTCGAATGCAAGAGAAAGAGCAGGGCAGGTTCAAAGAACTATGGTCCACAGGTGGTACAGTAAAGGAAAAGACATTGCCCACTGCACCATTTGGCTTGACAAAGAGAGAAATTGAAGAAGCAGATAGGAGAGCAAAAGATATCATCACCCCAGCTGGAGACTCCTACATTTCTGGACCCATCTTCTCACATTTCAAAACTAAATTCTCACCAGTGGAAGGAGGTAATTATTACTAGTTCTAAAGTCAATATAAGCTCTAAAAGCAAATTCGTAACATTTACCAAGTAAATAATGATTGTATAAATAATGGAAACTGCAGTGTCCTTTCCACAGAGTGGCTCTTCTTCTACCTAAAAAATCCACATAGAAAATCGAGATCGGTTCCACCATTAGAATAAAGTTTTTGATTTGGTGAAATACCAAAAGCAAAAAACGAGTGGAGCAAGGTTATAGTGTGTTTTGTTCTACATTTCACATTGTGGTGTTTATTTTTGTCTCATTCTTTCTTCTTTGACAAGTTAGAAGCTTTGTTCTCTAGTGGATAGCCACTAAATCCCTCAAATACTGGCCCAAGAGAACCAACAAACAATTCTACTGACATATGACACCAAGCCAAGCAGGGTATTAACTCGGCTCAAAACTTGTACTTCCCAAGTAATACAATTTTTGGTGCCACATCAGATGCAAAACTGTTTTAACTTGGAACAAGTCATTAGGTTGAAAGATCTTGTATTCCCTCCTTTGCAAAAATAAGCAAACAATGTTAAGCTTAGAAATTAAAGTCAAAAAATGGTCATAGATTAAAAATTCTTTTATTTGACATTTCCTTAGGTTGCTTCACGAGGCATTTTAAAGTACTGTATCAGGGGCATGCTCGGCAATTCTCAACGCAAAAGTGTTATCCTGTTTGTAGATGCCATTGCAGCATTGTGTGCTCCTTCCCAGAAGATATCCAAGATTGCATCAATGGAAAACAAAGTCAGTGAAGCTCTTGCACGATTTGAAAGACTTTCCATTGTCTTTACAGGTACCAAAATAAGTAACAGTAAAATAGCAATGCTACACTGTAACTATTTTGAAAACAAGAAATGTCCAGGGCTATCTTACATGTATGTGTATATGAAGCAGCAATACAGATTGTTTATTGCTTATCACCACCATATTGTTGCATATGATGCTACACTTTGACTCCGATTGTCAACCACTGGAAAGCTTAAGTGATTGAGTTTGTTAAGTCACTGTGATTGGTCCATTCAAAGAGAAAATACCTCAGTCTTTGGCATTACATCATAAAATCTTAAAAATCGTAATTACTTACCTTTATCTAAATCACTCAAGATTTTTTCCACTTGTATTAGTTCTTTTGCATGGCTCTATAATGCTGCTGCCTCACTGGCCTCACGTCTTTGCTCGGCTGCCTCACTGGCAGTTAGTTTTTTGTTTACTTATGGCAGTAAATTATTTATGATTTAAAGGTAGTAACAAACCACATTCTGCACCACATACCTGAAGGAATCAGGAGGTTTGGGCCAGTGCATGGTACTTGGATGTTTGGTTATGAAAGGTTTAATTCATGGCTTTGCAGAAGAGCACTTAACAGGAGACACCCAGAAGCTACCATCTTGAGAACATATCAGGTGATCTTGTCTTTCCAAATTAGTATTAATAGTATATCACAAACTAAAACTTCCTTATAAAAAGTGAAGTGCTGCAAGCTGAATTAAATAATTCAAGCTAAATTAAAAAATCAGCAATGTTATGTTGATGAACAATCCATTTAATTTGAACAAATATGGAATCATTGTTTGTTTGTTTGACAAAAGGTTTAAGGTACATATACCAATATCTGATCAACTGTGTGAGCTGTCCGTTGTAAAACAGGAGACATCTCTTGCCAGTTAGCGTGTTCAAAAATTCAATTTGGAAATGGATATTTTAGTTGTACCTAAGCCTACACTTGACCAGGTTGGCTACAGAAAACCCATCATAATTAGTGCTGCCCCTCACTTGCTTGAGTTAAATCAAAATTTGTAGAAAATGTCTTACTCAATTTATGAATGTGTCTGACATTTGATAACAATTTTGTTTTTCCTTATAATTTTGTAGTATGAGCCAATTTATTGCTGAAATGTATGTGTAAGCTAGAAAGTTATGTTTTTTGTTGTAACTGTATTTTATCTTTTTGTTTGTAGATTTTTGAGTGGTGCCATTACGTAAATATGTCTGGAAAGATAAGGAGTCAACTTCCCTTTGAACTTTCATCAGAAGATGAATCACAGACTTCTGGTTTTTCATTTGGTGGTACAGAGCAAAAGATACAACAAAATCTTTCAAATGATGTTCTTGCACAGATGGAGGAAATCTACAAGAATGTGGTTCCGGGATTCCAAGAATTGCTAGCCATATATAACATAGAGAGAGAAGCTGCACTGAAACAGCGAAAGCTTAAGAAATTTCCACCGTTTGTACATTGGAAACCAAAGGCAAGTCCCTCTGCCAATGAACAACCAAGAGCTGTAACAGGTCTCATTCCTGTACCAAACGTTCTGATGTTCGGTCAGTACTCACTACAAAAGAAATAGCACTCAAGTAGCAGTCTTTATATTTCACAGCAGCATCGTACCAAAAAGCTAGTACCGTGTACTACATAGATACATTCACTGAAACCACTAGCACATCAAAGAATGTAAAGGTTGGTACCATCCAAGATATTTATAGCCACAGCTTTGCCCATCAGGAGTTTGTATGGACAACCCTCAAGCTGTACAATAATCCAAAATATGATTCTGATAGTGGACTCTGGCACTCGCATGATTCATTTGGAAACTCTTACCCAGTTCTTCTTTCCTCACTTTCTCATCCCTTAACCATTGCACTAGATGGGAACTCCAGTGTCTGGTTTTTAGATGTTAAGAGTGAATGTCACTAAAAATCAAAGAAAAATAAAAAAATCGCGGACATGGTCAAAAAATCGTTTTGTCCCATTTCTTGTGTGCTAGTAGCTATAGGAGTTATCTAAAGTGAAATGAAGTTAGTTTGTGTAAATATCTATTTTAATGGGAATAAACCGTTACAAATTGTACGATTGAAAATCAGTGCGTGCGAGATCGAAATTTTGCAGTTGTCAAAGTACTCCTTGGATAAAAAACTAAAATGCAACAGAGGAAAATCTCTAACTAGAAATATCTACAATTGACCTTCCTTTACTAAGATATAGTGATGTTTTCTGTATTGTGTCCTTCCCGACAAAACCAAGATCTAATTACCTGAGGATGTCTTCTCCGTTTTTAATTCACGTCAAACCTGTCCTAACCTACATTGGCAAAAATTTATGTGGTAGTGTTTCAAAACTTTCAGCAATAACATTACGAGGTCTTATAAGGTAGTTCTTCAAATTTACCGTTTCATTTCTCTGGTATCTTCTACTGTTTTGATATGCCAACTAAAAAAACGTCGTTAAAATTGCAAATGGCGCCATATTGAAATCAACATTGTAATGACACAAACAAAGCATTTTTGAATCGTGGCTAAACTTAGATTGTTGTGTTTCCTTTGATGTTAATAGTTTCTTACCTTTGGAATATTTTATAGGCCAGTATTATGCCGCTCGGAAGATATTTTCTAAACATTTTCAGTTTCCAATGCAAGTCGGTGTCAAGGGGCTTACTGGCGCATTCATTGAGCCAGTGATGCATGAATAAATTGAAGTTACTTCCCTAACTTGTTGTTGTCATTTTCCACAATAAGTCCCAACTCACTTAAGTTTACGTTGATCTCAATACCCATAATGGATCCTTTACAAAACGGCAGGCAACGCTAGTGATTTGCCGAATTTAAATTATCAGTGGTTCTTGTAGTTTTAGCGTGTCGACTGCGCGACGTGATAATCTATCACGTAGCGAGATAAACTAACATTAACAATTCATTCTTCCTTTATTAGATATAGATAACTTCAAAAAAAATATATTGCAATCACGAAGCAAAAAAAAAAACAGACTTAAATAATACAATAGACCCTTTTCACGCAAGCGTGACATTGATAAATATTCCGATTTTCAAAAAACGAAATGCATCATCAAATTTGTCAAACCAAAAATGGTAAGGATGCAAAGTCTTGATGTTATTGGCCAAAAATTGGCGAAGATGTGAAAATTTTAAGTTAGATATTTTTCCGGAACTTTTGAAAGAAAATGTATGGCTTTCGCATGATAACGAGGCTAGTAGGGCATCTAAAATTTGATTTAAAATATTCACATCTTCGCCAATTTTTGTCCAATAGCATCGAAACCTTTGCATTTTTACTATTTTTGGTTTGATAAATTTGATGATGTATTTCGTTTTTTTGAGAACCGGACTATTTATCAATGTAATGCTTGCGTGAAAAAAGTTTATTTTCCCACGGGAAACAAATGTGATCAATTAACGCAAATAAACAGTAAAAATAAAGCAAACGCAGAAGAATCGTCAATGAAAGTCTTTAAGATAACGCTTGCTTTAAGTCCAGCAGAAAAAAAATGTCTTGTTCTTTTCTTGATATTGTTGGTGGCGTTTGTGGTGCAGAGGAACGCGCAAGGCATAATTCTACTTGGGCAGTATCGCTGTCATCATGTAGTAAGAATAAAAGAGGACACAAACGTTTTTTACAATTTTCAGGTGTTGAGAAAGAGATAAAACTTATATTAACAAGAAGTGGGATTTTCGTGAAGCCCGCTAACTTTTCAGAATGGACTCTTTGCCCATTACATCGATCAAGCCTTGGAATCGGATGGAGAAGAGCTAGTAGATTATGCTCTGTGCCTCATGATGTCTCCGGTCATAATTATAAAAAAGAAATCTCAAGAAATACCCGCAGCAAAAAGGGGAATTACTTTCCAGCAATCTATACAAATTTTTGAGCTTAAGAAAATCCTAGTACCCGTCGGATCAGGTAAACAATTAAAATTATTAATCTTGTAAAAATTGACGTTCTTCTAGTTTGTTCTCACTTTATACAAAGATAAAATCCCGTAAAGTTGCACATTTTATGC
Source organism: Zoanthus sociatus (assembly GCA_025331085.2). Taxonomy (NCBI): domain Eukaryota; kingdom Metazoa; phylum Cnidaria; class Anthozoa; order Zoantharia; family Zoanthidae; genus Zoanthus; species Zoanthus sociatus. The sequence continues at coordinate 8,472 of JAOBAY020054866.1, forward strand.
AGGGTACTTGGAGAGAATAACAGCCTTATTACAAACTAAAATCACTTCACTGTCGCGTAGAACAACGCCAAGTTTCACAGTAAAATAATTTTCTTGCCTTAAAGGATTTCTGCAAATATTTTTACGATGGAATTTTGTTTTTAAAAACAGGGGCGTTCCCTCATCATTTTCACCTCTTTCTAAAATTATGCAAAACTAAAGATGTGGCAAACGCTCAAATTGATAAATTCGCAGATATTAAAGTTTCTGTGAACAATGCCAGGAAAAAAGGAAAAGAACATAAAAGATTGACTTGTGACGAGGTAAAATACAAAAAAACGTTATGAAGTTGGGGTATGTGCGAAAATTTCGCCTGGGCTAGGTTTGTTTTTGCCTTATATGAGCTATTAGTTCAAGGGGCAGGGTAAAAACAAAAGTAAAAAATATTTTTTTTCCTCTAAAAATATTGAAGGAATTTGTGTGCGATGTCGACAATGCCTGGCAAATTCAAGAAAACATTTACAATCACGCGACTTGGGTGCTATAGGAAGTGTGGAGAGCATCGCTAAAGACTTAAGTGGTCTAAGCTTGTGAGTTTCATCAGAAAATATTTTCATCCAATAAAATACATGAAAGTGGATGAAGATAAAGAAGCATTTTTTTAATTCTCCCTTTCTCGCTTTTATCTGGGCCGGGATCAACTCAGGTGCGTTGAAAAGGGCCTGTCCAGGAACACTTGCGTGCGGATGATGAAATCGAAAACGCCGTCACGGTCGACGGCCAAAGATTAGGAAAAACGATACATGGCACAAGAATTGAAAAGGCGTTCCCTGCCCAGATAGCCAATCACAACCCAGCATGTAGCCCAACAATAGTGTTTTTAAATAAGTACATGGCTTCTAAACGTTTTTTTCCCGAATGTACCAAAGAAATGGGAAATAATACCGAGTACTGAATAACTGAACAAAGATATATACAATGGAATCGGAAAGAGTGGGTGGGCGGGGTTGAGGGGGTACTAACTCCCTCAATAATTTGATGTAAGTTTCAAAACCTACTAGGTTTAAAACAATGTTACGTGATCCATCTAACCCTTCACGTGCTCTTTTCTGCTTCCACTGCCCCCCTGATATAGATTACGAATTTTATCTTTAAACATGCGTAGCCTTTATATAATAAATCATGATATGTCACCAGTCAATTATACTTTAAGGTCATGATGCTAATGATCGACCATTCATTTCCAGCTCGCATACAACTTGTGAGTTTATGATTAACTTAACCATTTAAAACAATGTGTTCATTTTTTGGTCAGGCTGATGAACAAGCGGGTGACTCTGATAGTCCTGCTACTTGTCCTGTGACTGTTGGTAATAAAGCATTGCAAGAAGGTTCCACATCCAGACGACAGAGCCTTTTTGTGCTGCAAGAAGATTTTGAAGAAAGTAATGAAAGCTTTAGTCCCTGGTGTAATTCAACTACGAGACGTCAGTCCAGTACGTCATACGTTATCAGTGCCATGGAAAACAGCGCACGTGCGTAGAAAACGCCGATACCTATGGAAAGCTGAACAATGTATGTCTGCAATGTTGGATGTCCTGGCACCTAAAAACTCGCAGAAACTGTTGACGGAGCTTTGTGATCGTTATGCAGTAAGCAGAAAGAGTCAGGTTGTGGTCTAAAAAGGCAGAAGTGAAAAAGAGACCGAGCTTCTTAATGCATTTGCTGAAAGCTACTTGAATGTGCAACATTGGAGCACCAAACGACAAATACTATCTTTGATGGCAGACAAGTTATCTCTCAAGGAGACGAGGGAGTTTATCCCAACCGTTACTTGCTATCGCTACAATATTGCTCGACGCCACAGCTTGTTACATGGAAGAGCTGCTACTCTTCCAAACCAAGAGAAAAGGAGAATGATAATTGAACCTGTAAAATTAGAACATTTTGTTTCTTTTATAACGAGTCCACACGTAATTCAAGATGTTCCTTTTGGGAAAACGTTCTTGATATTGTCAACTGGTGAGATCATTAAAACACCCAATATGATCAGAGAAATGATACCTGAACGAATTGTTCAGCAGTATCAACAATACTCCTGTGAAACAAACTTTGAGCCTATGAGTGAACCCTACAGAGAGTTTTGGCTGTGTGTTCATCCTCTATCCGCAAGTCTTTGCAAGGACTTGATAACTTTTCAGCACAAGGAGCGGAAGCATTTAATATATTTGAAAAAACTCGTAGACAAGCTTGTTGATTGCGGCAAAACTCAGCAATGGGTGAATGAAACAAAACAACAACTTTGTTTGTCGAAGCAATACCTAAAGGGCATCTACAAGGTAGGTGAATATTTTACAAGCGTTTCCTTTGTAGAAGTGATGTAGTCAACTTCTTATATTCACGGCTACCTCTTTCTTTCCCTCCAATTCTTATTTCGTCTTCATTCATGAAAACGGTTTTACAATACCCTGTGATAAGTATGCACACAAGTATACAACGCTGCAAAGCAGTGAAAGTAAACCTTTTGAATTGTCAATGCTAACGCACATGCGAATAAATAATGAATGACACGCTTCTCATTTTACTTTTTATTTTTAAGGTAAATGCAGTGGAGGCCTCAGAGGTTCCAGATCACTGTCGAATATATGCGCTAAGTGACCCAAGCAATGCTGAATTCCAAGGCTCCTGCCACCATCTCCAAAATGAGTCATGTTTGCAATGTTATGAAATAGAGAAAGTTATGCGTACCATAGAAAGCGAGTGTTCAAGTGCGCTCTTGTCAGCAGAAGAGCAAGGTGACATGTAGGATACTATCAAACAGGCAAGGGAGGATGTCATTAGCTGGAAGGCTCATCAGCTACGCCCAGTCCACCAAGCTGAGGCGAAACATTCAGTTTTAGCCAAACTCGACAACCGGTCTGTTCTTTTAGTCCAGGACTGGGCAATGAAATATATGCCTCGAAAATATCGTGAGGCTCAATCAGATTGGTTTGCGAAGCGAGGATTGCCATGGCATATTACTGTTGCCATAAGACGTTCAGAGGATTCTGAGCACTTTGAATCGCAAACACTTGTTCACGTATTTCAAAGTTGCGCTCAAGACAGTGTGACTGTGGCTTCAATAATGCTTGACTGCCTCACTATCCTGAAAAAGGAAATTCCTGACTTGGTAAAGGCTTATTACAAACAAGATAACGCTGGCTGTTATCACAGCGGAAACTCAATCATTTCAGCTAAACTGGCAGGTGACGCCGCGGGAGTGGCTGTGGTAAGAATAGATTTTTCTGACCCGCAAGGCGGAAAGGGGATCTGCGACCGCAAAGCAGCAACAGTCAAGGGAGACGTTGGAAGGTACGTAAACGAAGGCAATGATGTCGTCAATGCTTTACAGCTCAAAACAGCCATTGAATCTGGCCAAGGAACCACAGGAGTGAAAGCAAGTTATGTCGCTGCCAAGCCGTCAAGCACCTTTAATATCAAATGGGATGGCATAAGCTTACTCAACAACTTCGAATATGAAGAAACGGGTGTACGCGTGTGGAGAGCATTCAATGTGGGCTCCGGTAAAGTAGTGCCATGGGCCAAATTCGAAGGCGTCATAAAGCAGCCCGAAAAATTGGAAATCCTAGACCCCCCATCACAGAATGCAAGTAACGCACCGACGTTCAAGGTTGTGGCACATCGTCATATTAAGAAAAGCACTGTTAAAGCAGATTTCTTAAGTGAGAACGAAAACCAAGATCGAAGCAGTATTGGTGACAATAACCCAGACGATATCCTTTTCCCGTGTCCCGAAGAAGGATGTGTAAAAACATACAGTCGCTTTGCAAACCTCCAGACACACTTAGATACTGGGAAACACCTAATGATGCTTGAACAGGAAACTCTTTACGATAGAGCTAAAAGAGAATATTCTTCCAAGCTGACGGAGGGATGCAGTCGAATTCCTCACGTTCAAGTTACTGTACAAACAAAGAGTGACGACCTAAGCTTGCCGCCTCTTCCACTGGGTTGGGCCCTGAAGACAATTAAGAAAAAGGTGCGTTTTTCAACGAAACAGACCGAATTCTTAACTGACCAATTTCAAAAAGGGGAGCAAACTGGACAGAAGAGCGACCCACAGGATGTTTCGAAAGTAATGAGCTTAGCAAGAGACCAAGCGGGGGAACGCCGATTTCAACCTGATGAAGTTCTTACGTCGCAGCAGATTAGTGGTTTCTTTAGCCGTCTTTCAGCAAAGAAACGATTAGAAGTCACAAACGCAAGTAACGAAGCAAAAGCTAGTGAAGTTTCAGAAGCAGCCATAGAGAGCACCGACGAGGATGAAATTTCAGCCGAAGCTGAGAGTCATCTTTCTGCTGTGTGTGCAACTGTAATGAGAGATTTGGCTATTCAGCATCCAATTGTATCTTTTGAGCTTAACATCTGCGAGCTTGTACAGAAACGTAAACTCACAACGTTAAGAGTGGATAGGCTAAGAGACATTTGCATTCAGCTTGGGCTAGATATCTCTGACATTTCATCTCAAAAAAGGAAAAAGTTATACGTCGAACGACTCACACAGTTAGTCCAGGAGTGTGTCTGCTCTTCCAAGTAGGGGACGGACCATTAGAAAAGTTATTGGGGGTAGGAAATTTTTTTCAGTCACCTGACTTTGCAGGAAACTTTTTTGTATTAA
>JAOBAY020054888.1:0-13126 GCA_025331085.2 Zoanthus sociatus
TAGTTCTACAGAAAACACACCTACAGCTATAAAGCATTTTGTTCCCATGGCAACTCGCTCTTTTCCAGTCCCCACCCCACCCACAAAAATATATAAATTAAATAGAAGAAAGCAAATGGATTAACTATTTTGTAAAAAGAATTACACTGTTTAGGGAGAGGCTTAGGCCTAGTTCATATGTCATATTCGTCGATTAGTGCTGTCCGATTCAGACGACGAATTTAACGTGACCGGCTAGGTTGATGTCTAAAACGAGATGATGTAAAGACGTTATTGGACGAATTTAATTCATTTTATAGCACGGACAGCTTCAAAATAAATTCGTTTGCATTAAATTCGACAATTGCGCGACGTATGAACAGGGCTAGAGTTGTTACTGAGATTTTGGCAGAAGAGGTATGTCAGGATTCTAAAGTTTTCCTTTTTTCCCTTTTTTCCCCCTCTTCTTGTTTCCCTTTTCTTTCTTCTGTTTCTTCTACTATTTTTTATCTCATCTTTATCTCATCGAATTTATGTCAGCGACTTTTTTTATTTCATTTTTATCTGATGAAGGCTGTAGTAGAACAATCGAAAGCTTATATATAAAAATATTTAACCAGATATTTTTTCAATTTCTATGGAAAACCCATGTTACGCATCAACTTTCAAAATATAAAGATCTTGTTTGCGCAATGCACAACAAAGTTATGCTAGATACACTAATGGTAAGTTTAACAGAAAATATATTTACAAAAGTTAAAGAAACTTAAATAAAACTGATGTGAAATGGAATATAGCTGACCATTATCTTACCCCACTCTCTCCAATCCTTAGTGTAAGTACCAGTAACACGTTTACAGGTTGAGCCATCGCCGTTACACACATTACATCTGTCTTTGACTGCGCCCGAGTTAAGAACGCCATCACAGCCAACCATCTGATTATTATGATGTGTTTTAGTTAGAAATACAACCCCATGAAATGTTTACTGAAAAAACAGAACATAATTAGGTGAAAGACGACATAGCAGAGAATAGACCATTTTCGCATTGCAGATGCCGCTAACTTTAATGACAACGGATTCAGTTTTTGCAGTGTTAGCCTCGTTTTGCCGTTAAATATTCAAAAATACTTGCGAGAGAGAGCGAGAAGACACACATTCAATAATACACAGAGTTGCACGTATTGTAAAACTACGTCGGTATGTAGGAATATTTAACTTCATTTTGAGGCAAAGACTGCAAAAACTGAGTCCGTTGTCACTGAAGTTAGCGGTATCTGGAATGCGAAAATGGTCTGTTGGTGTGACATTGTGTTAGGAGGTGAGTTACGGGAACTGTAAATTCTTTGTTCTATTCAAGTCAGTCATTTTAATTCTTCTCCCTATATTCTTATGCGCAGTCAAGATATACCCAGTCACACTTTGCTTAATTACTTTCCCCTAAAAAATGGATTTTCTTTAAGCACTTGCGATACAATATGCTAATACATAATCATCCTCACAACAAATACACACACTAATGATCATTCCTTCTTTAATTGAAATCAGGTATTCAAAATTCTAAAGTTTTAAATACAATACAAACAACTATGACGAACAAACAATACAAAACCCGAGCATCATAAATCGTTTCCTTGATTAAACAAAGAACAAAGATTTTTGAAATACTTCGAAATGAAGGTTCAAATCAATCAGATCAATAAACTTGGTCTATAAATTTGATTGGAATGGGTGTATATACACTACAAAAAACGTTGTACTCATTGATAGAGGAAAGGGATACATAGGAGTCAACGACATTAATACAGAAGAACATTTATTCAACATTTTCTTCGAACATCTATTTCATCAGCACCATTCTTCGGGTTCACTGAAAATAAAAAAGTCAAAGTTAAAAAAGATATATCTCCAGGGAAGTCACTTGTGAGATAAATTTTAAGTGTTGCAGTTTTTACAAACAACTTTTACAGCAATAATACAATCTCTACAGAAATTCATATAACTTTATTTCATTATGCCTATTTTCCTTATAGCTTAAATGCACTTTTGACAAGCGTACTCCAGATTTTTTAACCAAACATTAAATCATACAACCATTGATTAAGGTTAGAAAAAAAATTCAACATCCACAACATTGGAATTTTTTTATCCCACAAAAAACCCTTTACTTTGCGATGTAGGTGATGAATGTGGTAAAGATGATGGTTAAAGATGATGACAATGTTGATGATGATGATAGTGTGAAGCTGCTTTCCCAAATGAAATCATAATGTTGATAACGATAATTATTATAGTGTTGATGGCGATTATGGTGTTGATGATGATGATGATGATAATGGTGGTGATGATGGTGATGATGATAGTGGTGATGATGGTGGTGATGATTATGATAATGGTGATGATGATGATAATGGTGGTGATGATGATGGTGGTGATGATGATGGTGGTGATGATGGTGGTGATGATGATGGTGATGGTAATGGTGGTGATATTGATGATAAAGGTGATGAAGATATGTTGAAGAAGGTGATGGTAATGATGAAGATGGTATTAATAGTGAAATTGATAATGGTGTTGATGCTAATTACAATCAATGTTATCATCACCATCATTCACGTTGGTAATGGCTATGTTGAATAGGGTAATAATGATGATGAAAATGTTAACTGCTGGCAGTGATAGAGATAACGAAGAGAAAATACAAACCTGGAGGCCAGCGAGTTTGTGATGATCTGCAACAAAACTGGATCCCTCTCTTTTATAACAGCAAGGATCTTATCCAGATAAATCTTGTTTTGCTCGTGCTCCTCCAGTCGTGCTTGTGTGTCTTTCATAACCTCAGTCTAAAAACAAGAATGATCTCTCGTATCTTTATTTGGGGAACATATTTTGTAATTTTATTCAAAAGAAATTAACATTTTCCAAAGTATATAAGTCTATAAAACAAAAAAATACCGTTGAAGTCAATTAAAAAACAAAATTGAAACCGTTAAGTTCAGAACTACTTTTTACGTAATTTTTGATAACGTAATACAAAAACACAGGTTTCTTTAATGAAGTATGTTTAAAAGATGGTTGTCAAAATTGTTTGTCAAACGCTAAAATTTCAAAGAAACAACTTTGAAATATCGCAGTAAAAAAAAACTTTATTAACAACTCCAATAGACCATTTTCGAATTTGCAGTTGCTGCTGACAACAATTACAACGTATTGAAATTGTGCAGTCTTAGCCACTTTCTAAAGTTGAATATTCCTAAATTCAAATGCAGTTTTACACCACTTACAACTGTTGGTGTGACTTCTTGCTCTCTCTCTCGCAAGTATTTTTGAATATTTAACAACTAAACAAGGCTATAAGACTATACATAAACTGAATCCACAGCCATTTAATTCATCAGCAACTGGGAACTTGAAATTGGTCTAATGCTGCCGTTAAAAAACGTAAAAAGCTAAATGCTTCTCTAAAAGTGTAAAAAGCTTGACGCAGTATCTGATTGATATCTATGGTTAAGAAGAAAACGCGACAAAAACCAGTTCATTGTATACCAGACAACATACCTTGTTTGGCAGAGGCTTTCGCCCTATCTGAAGAGAAGGAAAGGAAACCTTTGCACAGATCTGCTCGATATTCTATCGACCACGCACGAACAAAAACCTCATTCCAACGTCATAAAGGCTCAAAAACTGTCAGCGGACAAAAGCAGCTGCCTCATAAGTAGCCAGCGGTTGTTTTACATTATGGCATGTGTTAAAATTCAAGCTGGTTATAACGGTTTTAAACCAGTTTTGAGTTAATTTATTCGTCCAATTTTTTGGACGGCATCGAGCAGATTCGTGCAGAGGTTTCCTTTCCTTCTCTTTTAAAGGGGGAACAACCTCTATCGAGCAGGGTACGACAACGCAAATGTTCTATTCAATTGAATATACAAGGAAAAGCTGGCTGTATTATTTGAAAAAAAGTAACAAACAGCAATGTTTTAGTCAAAGTTTGAGGCACAGATGTTTTGGAGTACAAAGTGAGATTCTATTTATGAAACTGAAATTTACGAAAAGGTATTTCTACATAAAAAAGTTTTCAATGAAAAACGATTTCTACGGAAATGGATTTTTAGGAACAAGCAATTTCTTTGAAAACAAAGATTTTTACGACAACTAACAAGGTTCTCAGCAAAGGATGAAAATAAGTTTCACGTACCATCATTTTGATCTTCTTCTCCTGCTCTTTGAGAGTACGATCTTTTTGAGCAACCGTTCCTTCCAAAGTTCGTAGCTGTTTGGTCAAAGACTGCCGAAGACAACTTCTAGTTAGCCTTTTTCAGCCGAGATTAAAGCTAAAATGAGTCATGAAACAAAATATTTGACCCGAGAAAACAAAAACACCGGTAACCCTAAAGCCAACCCCAACCCTAATCCTAACTCCAATCCAAACCCTAGCCCTAACCTTGACACTAAAACCAACCCAAACCCTAATCCTAACTCCAATCCAAACCCTAGCCCTAACCTTGACACTAAAACCAACCCAAACCCTAATCCTAACCAGGGGCGAAAAACCGCTGACTGACTCATAACTTGGCTCATGACCCATTTTGCGCGGTATTTTTACGGCCGTATGCTAAGTACTTCATATATCGCTGTTATAAGCAGACTATAAAAATTATGCGTGGTTTATTAAAGTTTGATCACTATAGTCAGACCCACTTTTGCTCCATAATAGCCTGACGCAACTTCAGTTTACGCCACTGAATGCGATGATCAAACCTTTCAACCGAGAGTTGATTAGATCCCCAGTTCGATTTCCCAAAAGCCGAGATTTGAATCTTTATGGGACAGTATTGTGCACCTAAGCTAACCCAAATTTCCACTCTTTCTGGGTAGGTAAATGAGTACTAGCGTCTTCTGAGAGCTAACCTGCGATGGATTAGTGTCCCGTCCAGGGGAGTCAAAGACTCTCATCCGCTTACACTACAGAAACCGGAAACAAGCGCCGGCTCCATGGGCCACCTGGCTCGTAATGGATTTAGCTTAAGTTAGCAGTTGAGGTCAAGATTTAAAAGATATATCTTTAAACTTACACTTATGACACAGACTTAATGGTAGGTTTACTACAAAGCGTTTTAATCACAAAATTATTGATTTCTTTACATCAAACATGTTTCCTCTAAGTACGAAATATCAACACCATAAATAGCAAAACCTTTGGTAAGCTTAATTTGATAATTTCTTTTTTTCAATCACAATTTTTGAAACCGATGATTCTGCGTTAAACCGAAAAATTACCTTCTCTTGTTGCTATTCCCATCTTTTGATCTTTGTCCTCCCATATAAAGTAATATACCCTCTATATTATGACAAAGGTTTTTTAAGCTACAGTACTTTTGAAGTGAAGTGCATTTGAAGTATAACTTTCTTTTTACCGACAATGAAAGGTTACAACACCCTCATAAATGAAATGAAATATTTGCCGAAAAGATAAAACAATTCTAAAAACAGCCGCTTGCTGCTTAAAGTAGCTAAAAAAAGGCCCAACAGGTGTCTCGAGAGACTGGCGACGAATATGGCTCTGAAGACTTACCGTTAGCCAAGCGCAAAACGGAGACACCTTGAAGCGCCGTTTTCGAGATTTTAAACCGGCATAACAATACATAGAAATGCTTTCGCTCGTTTAAAACTAAATATCAGAGAAACAGTTTATAAAAAGGGATAAATTTTACACCGTTGTGAAAAATAATTTTTAGACTGACGTTTCGGCATTCACTCCGACGAAGGGCCTCCAGTCCGAAACATCAGTCTAAAAATTATTTTTCACTACGGTGTAAAATTTATCTTTTTTTATAAACAGAAAAACCGACGCAGCATTCCATTTATGTTAAATATTAGAAGACTTAAACTAAAACTGAGCCAAACTTTTTTTTTCACTTCAAATGACCAGTTTTAAGTGAAATTAAAGTTTAGTTTCCTTATCTATTATGTAACTTCTACTCACCGCCTCTGTAATTTTAGTTTCTTTCTGTTTTCTCTTCAACTCGTCGAGTTCTCCCAGTTGACCAACCCATTTCGCCATATCTTTCCGAAAACGGTCCATTTCATTAGCTCTTTCAGTTAGCATAGCATTTTCATCTTTCACCTTATCAAGTTCACTGCACTTTTTTTCCAATTCTCGATTATGTTTTTCCACGAGTTTAAATTTCTCAGCAAGTTCTTCTTTATCCTTTTTAAGATTTCTGCTTTCATAAATTTCAGATTCAGCCTTACTTAAGTCTGCACTAACTGTAAGAAGAGTCCGCCGTAGGTCTTCCATGTCTTTTGTTTTTTCACGAAGTTCATTTACATCTTTACAGATATTTTCGAGTTCCGTATTTCTCGCAAGAACAGTATCCAACCTTTGAAGGAGCTCGAGCTTTTCCCTTTCCTTTTCTTCACAAATGCGTCGCAAATTTTCTGATTCTCTTAGTTTTGCAGTTAACTTAATCACGTTTTGTTTCAAGTCCTCGGTTTCTATCAAGTTTTCCTTCAAACTGTTAGTTTCTCGCTCATACGCGACAGTCAATTCACAGAGGTTTTCTAGTTGAAGATTCTTTTCCTGTAGTTCTTGATCCAACTTATCACGCTTGTCCCTTTCAATTTCAAGTTCATCATTTAGTTTATCTTTTGCCACAATATTTTCTAAAGTTTTACTTAAGAGTTCTTCATTTTCTCGTTTTAACTCGTTCAATTCCTTAATACCGTCCTCAAGGTTCTTGCAGTACTGACGAGAAACTTCTAGCTCTTTTTCCAATTCCCTTTGTCTTACTATAAATTCTGAATTTTGTTGTTTTAAATTACTTATTTCTTCTTCTTTATGATTAGACTCTTTATTTTCATGTTCTTTTACAGTCATCATCAACTCGTTATTTCGTTCGTAAAGCCGCTCAATTTCTCGGTCGCGAGCAGAAATCTCTTTCTGAAAAGTATCTTCAAGTTCTTTTTGTTGTCTCAGTAAATCCTCTTTCTCTTTCTTTAATTCAAACGTTTCCATTTCCCATTGCTGATGTACAAGGCTTTCTCTTCTTAGCCTATTAATCTCGTGTTCTTTTTCTATAATCTGCTTGTTTTGATGACGTATTAGTTCCATTTCCTGAGCGATGTCAACAGGAAATTCTTCATCCTGCGACCTGCCGTCCTCGTCTGTAGTATACCCCACAGGAGGGGTCAGCATCTGTAAGCTATCAGTGTCCACGTACTGAATGGGAGGTTCGTGCTCGGGATAACCAGCTATTATGTCTGCCAGTTGCTGCGACTCGAATTCTTCATTATCTGACTTCTTACTTACGCTAGAAACTTTAGAGTCTGGCTGACTTGTTTCCATGCCCAAGGGAGCATTCAAATTTACTGCCTTTTGTTCACGTGTTTTATCTTCGTCAGCTTTGTTTAAAGAGCTGCAAATATCAAAAGCTTATTAATACCAACTAAACAATGGATAAAAGTAGGGTGTTTAACTTAAAACAGAAATAAAAAGAGAAAAAACAAAGTTAAACATACTTTTTACTTGTCACTGTGCTGTTGGCCTTGCGACACAGGCGGAACACGTGATCAGGTCTATCCCAGGCATCTTGTAACTTCAGCGGACAAACATGGTCTGCAACTACTTGTCTGTCATCTAAAGAGTATGGAGAGAATTTCTTTCCATTAAAATTTCTAGTGGTAATTGACTTTCAGTAATACTAATTATAGAAATATTCTATTACAATCAAGTATTAATAATGTCTCGCTTTTGTTTTTAACTTTATTGACTTGTATTGAAAATCTCGTTCCGCAACAGTTCTAAACACCATCTTGCAAATACAGTTGGTAGAAAGAATTGATTTTCGCTGGCCAGAACAAAAGTCAGGGTCTCAAAATGCCTGTGTTATTTTGTTATCGCAACAACATTTTACCCCCATCTAGATGGGCCGAGTTTCCTTTTACTATTGCAAAACGTTCCAAACCCCACCAAGCTGGGCTGAGTTTATTTTTAATATTGCAACAACTTTTCAACCCCCAACCAGCTGGGCTGAGTTTCCTTTTACTATTGCAACAAAGTTCCAATCTCCACCCAGCTGGGCTGAGTTTCCTCTTGTTATCGCAACAATGTTTCAACCCCCACCCAGCTGGGCTGAGTTTCCTCTTGTTATCGCAACAATGCTTCAGCCCCCACCCAGCTGGGCTGAGTTTCTTCTTGTTATCACAACAATGTTTCAGCCCCCACCTTGCTGGACTGAGTTATATTTTGTTACTGTAACAACGTTCCTACTTCCACCCAGCTGGGCTGAGTTTCCTTTCGTTATCGCAACAATGTTTCAGCTCCCACATAGCTGGGCTGAGATTGATTATTGCAACAACCCTCCTACTCCCACACAACCGGGTTGAGTTTCATTTTCCACCTAGCAGGGTTAAAATTAGTTATATCACTGGGGTGTTGGCGAGTACATTTATACGCTAACGTTTACACTTATTTTACCTTCATTTTCTTCCGAAACTTCCACCAAGAAATAATCCTTGGGGTCCCCTGATAAGTCGAACTTCTGTGCCGCCATTTTGATAACTTCAGCGCATGGTGTACTTGATGTAATCAACATGGAGTGCTGAGCTTTCACGCCTTGATCGCCATCAAACTCGAACATCATCTGTAACGTAATAATTAGCAAACGAAATTTAACAAATTAATGTTACATACAATGTATCACATGAAATGTTCCCGACTTAAAGTTTAAAGTATGTAAACATAATTCAGATTTGATTGATATTAATTTTTTCTAACTTTATATTTTCGCAAATGACAAAGATTTGCGTTTTCTTACATTAAAAAACTTATTGAATCAATCCTTATTATATCACTGACAGAAGAAGATAAATGGACCATTTTCTTCTTCTTGATTGTGGATACAAGATTTCGTAAATCATTTTTCAGCTGTAAATTTGTCTTTTGATGTGTTTAGAAAGAAAGCAAAAATAATGAAAACTGTTGCACGTTTTTGCGGTTTCTAAGGAATTGTAAAATTTGTTTTAAATTTTAAAACACACAAATGTGAAGCGAGATTTTTATAATAGCTTCAAATATCATACTTTAGAAATTAAACTTTCTAGTCCATCGCCATAAGGCGTGTAGCATCAGGAAATTACTTGTTCTGCTAAAAATGTACCTTATAATCTCCCGAATTATAAGGAAACTAAATGAAGGGTGTAGAGAATCTGCCACATACAACAAACATTATTTTTCAAACTATAGGAAAGTCATCCGTCTTAGTACTATCAGTTTTTATTACAATTGTCAGAACAATTGGTATATTATTTGCCCCGAGCGGGAATCGAACCCACGTCTCCCTGTTCTCTAGTCAGGAGGGCTAACCACTACACCATCAGAGTTGTAAGAGTTGTAAAAGATGTCATCAATTAATAAATCCAATGCCACTGTTAGCCCACCCCGGTACGTACCTGAGCAAATTAGGTCTTAATTCATGGTTGCTAGTCGCGCGACTGTTCAATGATTTTGTTTTGCCAGAAGCACAAGTTACTCGCCACCAAACGAGAAGCCAAATGAGTCATGAGTCAGGTTATGAGTAAGTCAGCGGTTTTTCGCCAAGGTTAGGATTAGGATTACGGTTACGTAGCGTTACGTAGGATTAGGATTAGGGTTATGTAGGGTTACGTAGGATTAGGATTAGGGTTATGTAGGGTTACGTAGGATTAGGATTAGGGTTATGTAGGGTTACGTAGAATTAGGATTATGTAGGGTTACGTAGGATTAGGATTACGTTAAAGTATGGTTGCGTAGGACTAGGATTAGGGTTATGTAGGGTGTTTTTTTCAGTTAAATTTTTGACTCATGATTCATTTGAACTTTAATCTTTTACCGATCGCGAACAGATGCTAGTTTCCGAGAAATCATGTTCTTCAACCAATAAAATACAAGAAGGGAGGGCATTATCGGCGACTGGACGTACTTTAATATTGGGCTAGCTAAGCTAAATCCTTTATGAGTCTAGAGGCCCATGGAGGCGGCGCTTATCTCTGGTTTCTTTAGTGTTAAGCGGATGAGAGTTTTTGACTCCCCCTGGATGGGACACTAATCCATGGCAGGTTAGCTCCCAGTAGACGCTGGTACTCATTTACCTACCTCGGAAGGATGGAAAGCTGAGTTGGCTTAGGCGGAAAAGAAGGTTACACAAATATTCGAATCTCGGAAAACTGCAGGGATCGAATCGAGGATCTTGTGGTTGGAAAGCAGAGATCTTACCAACTACGCCAACCATGTCCGCCCTTAATAACATTGAACTACTTGATAATTATTATCATTTGAGTCAAATCCAATCAGCGTTACCTTTTATATACTTTAAGAATGCAGTAAATTACAACTCACATTCACTTCGCCTTTATATTTATGCCGGAACTCCAATCGATAATCGTCTGGATCAGACCACTGGCACTGCCTTAACAACGGACAATCGTTTCTGTCCAACACTTGACTTGACCCTTTAAACAAAAATTGATACGCTGAAGAAAATGCACAAAGAGGTTTACATATTAAGTTAATCAGCCATTGTTCTATTCTGAATCTTAACGGACCTGAAACACTTTCCAGGTTAGAATGGGGAAGGAGGGAGCTGGCGCGATATAGAACGTCTTCTCGAAGAAAAGATACGTTCATTAGAAATTCTATTGAAGTGAAGCTCGCCAATCAAATTGCCATTGCTGAGGAAGTTATAGTCCAGATATAGAAGTGGATAGGCCACATTGCCAGCTGGAAGGAGAGGAGCTATCTGATAAAGCAAACTATGAAGTGGCACATGGTGGGAAGGAGAAGAATTGGATGACTCAGAGAAACGTGGCATAGAATTACAAAGACGGAATCAGAAGCTGCGATACATCACAATTATGGTGAAATTGAGAGCCTTGACCAAGGCAGACGATGATTGAAGGTGTACACGTGGACGCCGTGCGAGTCAAAGAGATTCATCGCGACTAACTTACTAACTAAAAACGGGATGCTCCCCTTAATAAAAAAAATTTTACAAATCATTCCCCTTCTGAAAAAAAAAATTCCTACTCAGTAAATGCAGTTATGTCTTCAATTCCCTCACTATTTTAATTTTAGAAGAACCTAAAAATCTTAACTTTTTGGTTGATACATGATACACTCATACTTTGATACTGTACAAAGCATTGTTACACAACTCCTAATGTTTATAAACACGGATCGGGTTTGATGATTGTTGGTAGAAACTTACTGACAAGGCAAACAGTGAAGATTTTGAATAAATGCTATCAAACGTTACTTAACTTCGACTTATTCCGTAGTTTAATATCTTCAACACAGTTTTACCCCAGTATTTTGTTTTTCGGATTAAAGTGTATATAACAGTTGTGGTTTTTTATGAATAAAATGTCCTTAATCTTCTAATGGTGATGGCAAAAAAATAACTCAATAACAAAATTTTTTCATCGTGTAATTTGCGTTTAAAGGTTTGAAAAATCACTTCTGGTTTCACTTTGACTGAACGATGGGAGACTGGTAACTACTACATTATTTTCTGGTCCGTGACGTTAAGAGGACTCTATCCTAAATTTTGATGAATAGTGAAGGAGTTGAAAGAAATATTTGAGTTAGAAAAATTTGGGGGATGACCGCCAAACTGTCCCTCTAGACCATGCGAAAGTGCAACTTGGTTAGGGTATATCTCCGTCATTATTTTGAAATGTGAAAAATCCGATAATCACATCACAGATTGAATAAAAAGGAACAGTCTTGAATATTTTGAGATTTTTTGGATGAGATTTGAGGGAGGAGATGGGTTTTGTAAATGTAGCTGTTTTAGAAAAATTTGAGTTTGGGGGAATTTTAGTGAAAATTGAAAATTAGTTTTGGAGTTAATATTTGATAGAAAACCGCCAGACCGTTCCCTAATAAAAGTTGCACTTTTGCATGGTCTGGAGGACGGTTTGGTGGTCATCCCCAAAGTTCTTCTAACTCAAATATTTCTTTCAACTTCTTCACTATCCACCAAAATTTAGGGTAGAGAGTCCCCTTAATTTGACTTCACAAGTATAATAGAGATGTTCCTTTATTTCGGGAAATTGATATCAATCGGTCTACCGTTGACATATCAATTTGTTTACATCTGAGTTAGTGACACATTTGCCTATTCTGACCCCCAACAATAGTCATTTCTACGCTTTGCGTACCTGCAACTACAAAGGAAGACGTCTGGTGTCAAAATAGGCACCATGGCTTCTTATCTCACATCCTTGCCATGCAAAAGTGTCTAATGACAAAAAATCTCTCTTTCTATGTCAATGCAAATGTATCGATCACCAGCTTTGGGGTGCGTTCGTTTGGGTCTATTCCAGAATAGGAATACATTTTGGAACAATCTAGATTTCTGGGTTTTAATTTACCAAACGAACATTTACTCCAAGTAATCCATGTATTCTTAACTGCAAGCGGTAAATTTCACTTCGGGTCAGAGGCTCTTTTAGCTCTGGAGTAGACAGTACAGCTGGTTCTGCGTTTTCTTTGCAATCGAGCCAGTTGTCCACCATTTTTGACACTGTTATTACTATTGCCTTTCAGGAGAAAACTGAGCGGAAGAGCGTACCAAATAATCCGGAATCTAGAACTGGCCCAAACGAACGCACCCTTGATATAATGCCACAACGTTCAATCTCCCGATCAGTGCATAAAGTACGGCAGCAAACAAACCTGACTAAATACAAGTAATCGTTTTGGAAATTCAATTCATTCTTAAACTCAATATCTCCTAACCTTTCTTTTGGGCAGCCTCTTTCAGATAATACATTTGAGGATCCTCTTCCAGTCCGTATTTGTCAATAACCATTTTAATCACTTCGGCACTAGTTGTTGTCATGGAAACAAGCAAACTACAATAACTCGTCTCACTGCAGACAGCTTTAGGCCACACTCTAATTATAGCTCTGGGTCCAGCCTGAAGCAGGTTCTGCATGTCGGGATTCATCTTCCTCGAACCGAACAGTTTCGTTAGTTTGGTGGTTCCAGCAGACAAATTGAGAGAATCCAGCAATTTGTGGAAGCTGCATAATAATAATAATAATAATAATAATAATAATAATAATAATAATAATAATAATAACAATAATAATAATAATAATAAT
>JAOBAY020054913.1:0-22446 GCA_025331085.2 Zoanthus sociatus
TTGTAAACATCCCCCGCTCGGATTTTTGGGGACTTTTGATATGTTACAGAGGACATGTTCCTGGGCCAAAATCCGTTTAGAAATATTCTTTTGCAATTAGTGGCAGGTTGGCCGACTTTTGACGATAAAATGCCTGGACTATTGGGCAAGAGTTGTCAGAAGAGTTTGAGGTGAAAGTTGGTGTGCACCAGGGATCTGTGTTGTCACCATTGCAGGTTGAAATTGCGATTGTGGTTGATGTGGTTACTGAGAGTGTGAGAAGTGGTTCAATGAGTGCGATGTTGTATGCGGATGACTTAGTTCTGACGAGCGAAACAATGGAGGGACTGAGGGAGAAGTTCTGGAAATGGAAGGAGTCATTCGAGAGCATGGGGCTGAAGGTGAACCTTGGGAGGACAAAAGTGTTAGTGAGTGGTGCAGAAGGTGAAGTGACTGTAAGTAACTTAAAGATAGATCCATGTGGCATTTGTGGGAAGCGAGTAATGGCAAATTCAGTGTTGTGTGTGAAATTTGGGAAATTGATACATGGTAGATGTGGGAAAGTAAAGAGAGTGACCCCGAGGTTGGGGAGAGATTTTGTGTGTGGAAGATGCAAGAAACAAGCTAATGGATTTATGAGACCTGTGGAGAAGTGGTGTGAAGGGGTGGAATGGGTGCTATTTAGGGGCTAGAGTGAATGCAAGTGGTGGTTGTGAGGCAGCTGTGACAGCAAGAGGGAGAATTGGATGGGTGACGTTGAAGGAATGTGGGAAGTAGAGTAAATAATAAGACGCGAGACGTTGAGTTATGTGTCCAGTGCAGGCTTTCACAGTGGATAATTATTTTACTATTTACCAAAAACTCGCTTTATTTTCAAATGACCAATACAGTGTTAACCTTTTTGTACACGCGATGCTTGTCACACAGCTTTTTATGAGTTTTGTTTACATTACTTGGGTCATTTTTGAAGAGACCTCATTTTAAAGCCTCTTCGCTTAAAGCAAAAAATAATGGCCTTTACTGCAATTTGACTTCCGCGCAAAGTCAACTAACAATTGGAGATACCGCAGGGGAGAGAAGCGACTCGGAGTTTGGGAAGATAGATAACGGTTGTTTTGGTAAGTGCTAACCCAGGCTATCGTGAACTGTGGGAGCCAATCAGAGCTCGTGAAAATGGATATTGGTTGCTATGATTAGGACTAATTGTGGATATTGCGAACTACGGGAGCAATGGATATAAGATATCAATTAATATTTTATAAATATTAATTATGGATATTGCGAACTACGAGAGCCAATCGGAGCTACCAAAAATGGATATTAGTTGCTTTGCTAAATCTTTTAAATTTTTAAACCTTAACGTCAAGGAAGGCTTCATAGTATCTTTCAAAACATGATCAAATTGGTAAATTCAACGAATTTTTACTTACCCTATTTGGTGATAAATTCTTGTTTTGTTTTATTATTTGTAGATGTTCTTCCAATCTGTTTAGCATCTGTCTGTCTGCTTCACTTTATTTTCGAGTAAGCTTTACTATCTAACCTTCGTTCTCTTTTCGTATTACGCATTGTAGATGAACATTTTTGAACTCTATAGCGTGTGCTCGGGGATCAATTACCTAAGTCTGAATGCATATATGTAACACTTCACTGTTACCCAGACTATGTACAAGTACGAAACAGGATAGCGTGTGCGTTCGGGGATCAATTACCTAAGTGGACCGGTTGACTAAAAGCTAGGGCTGAGTGTATATATGTAACACTCCACTTTTACCCAGACTAAGTACAAATACGAAACAGGTCTTAGTAGATTTCTAGTCTTTATTTCCTATTCAAAGTAATTATGGACGCAATACTACTTAACACGAATACATTAAGATCAAAACTGCTGTTATCCTTTGTTTTAACTCTTAAACTTGAAATGATCCTGAAAGAGAAAATAAGAATTTTTTAGTACATGGTCAACTTAAAAGTGAGGTTGTGCTAAGCACTTTTGAAAAACATGTTATAATTGATCTAGGTTTGAGATGCCATTCTTGCTATTTAGCAGGTTATGCCAAAGTCAACAAAAATATTTTTTCAGATTCAGTATACGAATCCTTTTTGTATAAACAGAACCAAGATAAAATAATCGAGTCTACCTTTCGACCAAGTTGTTTCTTCATAGGGAATTGTTGCTGGGTCGTTTCCAGTGACTTCCCAGGGAGCAATGTCTAGCTCTTAAAGTGAAAACAAAGAATTTAAGTTTACCCTTTTGTTGTTATATCAAAGGGCTTTGTTGCTCAACTACAATATAATAAAGAAGATCAAAAATTACCGTCTGGTTGTCTCAATTGATAAACCGCCAACCTAATTTGTAGGGGATTTAAGTTGGAAAATAAGGCCTTAATCTTGAATCTTGAAATAACTGCCTCTCAATTAAATTTGATAAAGACGTTAAGCCATATAGGTCACAGGCTCTTGATCGTGTTTGCCATGTCAGATTAGAAGCAAAAGTGATAAGGTGGTTTTATGTGTATCTGACTTAGGTGGTGTGAAGCAGCTTTGTATTCTCGATACTTGGAAATATATTTTCTGGAACGGTGCAGTTAAGTCAGAAAAGCTGTGCCTAAGTCATATACAGTAAGTAATTTGGAATTGCGCTGACAGCATTAGGGCCTTCTAAACACTAACTTAAAGCAACTAGTGCACAGTATTAGGGCGTTCTAAGTACGTGACTGAATTTAAGCAGCGTACAGTATTAGGGCTTTCTAAATATTTGACTGAAAGTAAGCAGCGTACAGTATTACGGCTGTCTAAATACTTGAACACAAGTAGTGCACAGTAATATGAGGACTTTCTAAATACTTGACTGGAAGCAGGCAGCGCAGTTTAGACCAGTTTTCGTAGTTCAATACTTTCGGCAAATGAATGATTTTGGTGTTATAGTTTTGTTCAACTGAGTGTGTAAAAAGTACAAAACATGCAGTGCATCCCAAATTTACGAACTATAGCATTGATGGGGAATGCCTACTTTTCATTCAGCTGAAGGCCTGTAAAACTTATTACCTCGTCTATCTCCAGAGTCCCCTCCCCCATTGTGTCCTTTGTTTCCGTATCCATCGTCTTTAGATTGAACGCAGCCCATGATTATGTTGAACTAAATACGGTATTTCTTACCTGTTGATGAGAGGTGATGAATAATAATGATTGTTTATTTCGTTAATCCACATCAGATTTGTCAAAACCTTTTTTTATTGAAAACAGCATAGTTCTGTGTTTTCTATGAAAATTCTCTCTGCTAGAAATTGGAGCATCTTGAAGTTTTTGAGTGAATAGATTGAACTCGTAAGTAATTACTAATGGTCGCTCGTGTCACACGGTTGTATATTTATAGGACTGTGCAACCAGCAGTTACACCTTATTATGATGTGTGACTGTCCAGCTTAGCAAGGATGGTTGTTCATAGCTTCATTATAGTACATACATAATAGTAGTATCACATTGTGTTGTAGGACCTTCTAAGTTAGATTCGGCCTATGAGAGACGCTTATTAATCCAGATTAGAGTTATCCTGGAAATGATTGCTCTTTATGTTATAAATCCATTATAAGACCATACTGTGTTGTGTGACTGTTCCGGTTAGAGTCGGCTTGTGTAAAACATTTGCTTACAGCATTGAAAAGCAATCTATTTAGAAGTCATCTTCAGAACTAAATGACGAAGAGTGTGTCACTCATTGCAAAAATTTCTTGAAATACTTTTATTATCGACATGTAAACATATGAGCATAATTATAAACACACAGAACGAATTATAAATACTTGCATTCCTTTTGTTTGTCAAAATAAACTATAAGCTAAAAACTTGGAATCTCAATTTCGGTTCGCAGCAGAAGTTGTTAGTTTAACGTCGCAATTTTCTTCGTAAAATGCTCATCGATGATAGCACCTGAAGAGAGTTTGTATGTTTAGTTTGTATGTTGAGATCCGTAAGATATTTTCATTCGTTATTAGCACACCCGAAAGCAACTAGCTTATTATATTAGCTGCTGTTTCTGTGCGTATTCTAATATTCTCGGAAAGAAACGCTTTTATTACTATAAATTCAGCTAGCCTGATAGATTAGTAAATGATCTACTTGTGAATCACGTGCTAGCATTCAAGTTGCGTCGCAAAAGAAGGCATTAAAGTGTTCTGAGAGGGAGTACTGTTAAAGATCTTCCATTTTTATTCTTGGTACAATATTATTACATTGTATAAATCTTATAATTATAATTTCCAGTTTGCTTGACCATAATCTAGGCGTCCCTGAAATAAAAAAGAGAATGTAATAAGTGCTATTGATCTGAGGTTTGAGAGTAAAATTTGTTTAATGTATACCGTGAAAACGCGTGATACTTTTCAACACTTTAGCCGTATCCATCAACTTATCTTGACCTTGAGCTTTGAGTTCAAATGCGAATCTTAATGTTGCACCCAAGATCACTAAATATTTAAACAAGGAACTCGATGAAGAGACCTTAGCGAATGCATATACTGCTAAGACCAAGTAACGCGTAATCTAGAAAGTTGAGGTTAAAATATTTTGGGTGCCATGTTGTAAGTAGTGTTCTTAGCTGTAGATTATAACAAAGTTGCTCTCTTAAGAGCCAACCCTTGAAACGTTAGTTCTATATACCTAGTATCGTGATAATTAAATGTTTTGATTTAGAGTTAATTAAATTACGTACGGATAATAACACATCTAAGTTTTTCTTAATAAATAAAACCTTTAGAAATTGTTCGGAATTCATGGAAACATCTAATAATTGAAGCATTATTAATATATGGAAATTTCGAATATTGAAGCATTATTAAAACAGTTTTTTCTACAAAATAGTGATAAGTTCTTAATTTGGCAAAGGTTATATGACAATATGTATCAAAGCTAAACAAGAACTGGCTGAGGAGGAAACAAAGCAACTATGCAGTGTCCTTCATGCTGCATTCTATTGGTGATCTGTATTATCATACAGACGTATCTTTGAAAGTAAAGAATTGATAAATTTGCTGTTATTTGCTACACTCAGGTATCAAGTTATTGTTTTCCCGCCTAAAATATAGACTTTAATTATTATAATGTATAAACTGCAAATTCCACTTTGCTTTTTCATTCTTTTTTAAACCTCTAATCAATGTTGTTTTACTAACCTTTACTCTTCTACCGTGTTGCTCTTCTTCTTTCAACATTAATTACATGACCATTTTCAACTTGGATTTCTATAAGAAAGACGTGCTTTGAAATAATTATGTACAGTACTTTACTCGCGACAATCAGTTCTCAAGCATTACCTCCATCGTCATATACTCGGATTGCGACCACTCCATTATGAGGGCACCTTACAACAATTCTTCTGTAGTAACGCGGGGGCTGTGGTGTTGGCGTTTGAAAAGCTCTTCTGTTCATTTTAGCTTTCTTAGTGCTGTTGAACTAGAAAGCTCACAAGATGTCTTCTCCAATCTCCAGGAAATGTGATCTAGTATTTTGTTTTTGTATGCACTGCAGGGTGTGGATCACGTTGATTGGTAGAAAACACAATAAAATTGTCACTTTAACTCTTATCATTCACGGAATGCAATTGTGACACTGCGCTATTCTCAGTTTTTGATTTCGGTTATTTATCAAATGCGGCTTAATTAAACCTTCCTTGAAATAAGTTTTGATCAAAAGAAAACCATACGAAAGTGTCAGAAATTTACTTTGCTTTATAGAACTGAGGTTTAAGAAAGACAGTATGAGTTGCCTAAATTGGAAGTTATTACGAAAGTATAATAGTAACTTTCAAAATTTATTTCAACTGCACAATTATTACGAAATTTACACAAAGTATCTCCTTGTTGCTTCAAAGTATCGTATTATCTGCAGCTCATTTCTTGTTTGAGTTGACTCTAAAACAAAAATAGATTAAAAAAGAGAATAGGTTGTTGGGCATTTTCACCAAATGTGAAACTATGAAACACAAGTAACTGTATGTGTCACTGGCGAACTCCTGTAGTTCAACAGAAAGAAATTGCAATGTGGTAGGATAAGTAATCAAAGAACAATCCTTTCATGTGTAAAGCTACAAGAATCTTTATTAGAAATCTACAGTAATACTTTCTATTTTTACCAGTTCATGTAAAATGAAGGAATTACTGATCAGTTATGAAAGTAACAAACGCTTGGAGAAAAATTCCTACAGACCTTCGTTAAGACTGAGGCATTTTATATTGCTGATTCTATGTCAAAGTTCTTATTTGTTACTTGTTACTATTTAAGAATGGACGCAAAGAATATTGTCCGATAGGATTGATAATTGCCATCTTTTAATGACAGAAAATAACAACAACATTTTCAAAAGGGTTCTGGTTTGTAACAGTTAACTTTATACGTCTGTAACATAAATAACAATATTTGTACGACGATTGTCCTTTTGGACGATTCGCCAACAACCAATTCACCAATTCACTCCTTAGTGACTAACGCTATAAACTACGAGGCTGATATCTTACCTTGCTCGACGTTCCTTGCATTTTGAACGCGATTTCATGATATCACACACCCTGACGTAATGTGCGAAATTTGGTTACTATGCAAGTCCAGTTTTTTTGGATTTTGTTAATAAATGTCAAATAAAATTTTTAGGATAAGCTTACAAGAATCGTTTTGAGTGTCCGGGGCATCTTGCTGCTCGTATGTTCCGCTTCTTTCAGTTCTAGTTATTTGGCCATTTTCAGTTCGATGTCTATAAGAAAGACGTGCTTTGAATAATTACGTATAGCGCTTAACTCGCGACAATCAGTTATCAGTTCTCAAGCATTACCTCCATCGTCATATACTCGGATTACGACCACTCCATTACGAGGGGACCTTACAACAATTCTTGTGTAGTCACACGGGGGCTGTAGTGTTGGTGTTTGATAAGGTCTGTTCATTTTAAGTTTCTTAGTGCTGTTGAACTGGAAAGCGCACAAGATGTCTTTTCCAATCTCCAGAAAATGTGGCATAGTATTTTGTTTTTGTTTTCACTACTGTCTACTGGGTGTGGATCACGTTGATTGGTAGAAAACACAATAGAAATGTCACTTTAACTTTATCATTTACGAAATTCAATTGTGACACTTTGCCGCTTTCAGTTTTTGATTCTGATTATCAATTTTTGCTTAAATAAACATTTTTCAACGTAATATTTGATCAAAAGAAACCCATACGAAGGTGTCAGAAATTCACTTTGTTTTATAGACTAAGATTTAAGTAAGACCGTTTGAGGTGTCTAAATTGGGAGTTATTACCAAAGTACAATTTTAGCTTTCAACATTTTATTTCAACTGCACAATTACCAAATTTACACAAAGTATATCCTTGTTGCTTTAAAGTATCGTACTATCTGCTTTGCATTTCTCGTTTGGGTTGACTCTAAAAGATGAATAGAGAAAAAAAGAGAATTGGTTGTTGGACATTTTCACCAAATGTGAAACTATGAAACACTAGTAACTGTATGTGTCACTGGCGAACTCCTGTAGTTCAACAGAAAGACCAAACGTTACTTCTCCAGTACTGTGGCTGTTGTAAAAAATGCAATGTAAGAGTACAGTATGGTATGAGCAGTAATCAAAGAACAATCCTTTCGTGTGTAAAGTTACAGAGATTAGATGTCTTTAAAATCTTAATCAGAAATGAACAGTAATACTTTCTATTTTTACCAGTTCATTTAAAATAAAGTAATTAGTGATCAGTTATGAAAGCAACAAATGCTTGGACAAAAAGTCTCTCTGATTGTATTTAACACGATACAAGTCCTACAGACCTTCGTGAAGACTGAGGTATTATATATTGCTAGTTGTATCAAAGTTCTTATTTGTTATTTTTTATTATTTAAGAATCCACGCAAAAATATTGTCCGATAAGATTAATAATTGCCATCTTTCGGTGACAGAAAATAACAACTACATTCTCAAAAGGTTCCTTGTTTGTAACAGTTCACTTTATACTTCTATAACGTCAATAACACTATCTGTACGACGATTGTCCATTTAGACGATTCGCTAACAACTACATCAACGATATTGATACACGTCTCTTGACTAACAATGTAAAGTATGAGGCTGATAACTTACCTTCCGCCTTGTTTCCCGCATTTTGAACGCGACTTCATGATACCGCAGACGCTGGTGTAAAATGCAAAATTCGGTTACTATGCAATGTCAGTCTTTTTAAATTTTGTTAATAAATGCCAAATAAAATTTTTAGTATAAGCTTACAAGAATCGTTTTGATTGCCGGGGGATCGTGGACTAGGCGTCTCGTATGCTTGAACTGCTGGCTGCTTGTTTTCATTTTCATTGGATGTTTGCGGCGGAGGATCAGGAATTGGAGTAACTATTGGCTTGCTGCTAGTTGAAGTGTCTTCCATTCTGTTCCCTGTTAACCTTAACGATAAGTGTCCGTCCTCTGATTGATAAATCTTCTCAGTCTTTATGACTTAATCAATTCGTAAAACAAAGTTGTTTTAACTACAAAATTTCCAACCTCGTTCTCAGACGTGTTTGTTGACATAGTTGCAGCAAGCGTTTCTGCGATAGCTGACTTTCACGTTCTTGTCTGCTATTGGCAGCGATAAAAATAGCATCAGCGCAGTTGTCAGTTTGACAAGTGTAGTTGAATTTACTACGTGACATATGTAGAATAATCTCAAGTTGGTTCCCAGATCGTAGAAACGGTTATCCCCAACATTAAGATTTCTGTTTTTTTTTATAAACGAAATACAATCTGATCGTTCTGATTTATTTTTGTTTATTTCCTGTGTTTCGAGAGTGAAGATCGTGACTCTTGCCGATAAACAAATAAAGCAATTCAAAAAGAAATCTGTCTTCTTGGAAGAGTTTAAAGAATAACTTATTTTTCTATTTTTGACTATGATACATGCTATACCTTCCCGCCTAACGTAATTTATACTAATATATTACAACACGCTTCTCAACCCCTGCTCGGTTAGTGATAATAACAACTAGTTCTTAATGACGGCCGTTATACTATTCCAAATGTCAATACTGATATGCTGGGTATAGTAAAAAGGTAGCTTGGTTAGAATGAAGATTAGTTTATTAGGGCTGTGCAGGAATCATTCGAGGCACACACACTTTGCCCAATGCCAAAGTCTTGATATATCTGCGCGCTGGATATCGCACATCAGCTAATCTTTTCGCAATTTGCTACGGCGTTCTGGATATCGCACATCAGCTAATCTTTTCGCTATTTGCTAGGGCGCTCTTGATATCATGCATCAGCTAATCTTTTCGCTATTTGCTACGGCGTTCTGGGTATCGCGTATCAGGTAATCTTTTCGCTATTTGCTACGGCAATTTACGTATTGCGCATCAGCTAAGCTTTTTCGCTATTTGCTACGGCGTTCTGGGTATCGTGCATCAGCTAATCTTCTCGCTATTTGCTACGGCGCTCGGGGTATGGCGCATTAACTAATTTTTTCACTATTTGCTACGGCGCTCTGAATATCGCGCATCAGTTAACCTTTTCGCCACGGTGTTCTTCAAGTAATTTTGAAATAACTCAGACATAACTTTTTTACAAGTATTTTATTAACGATTTCAATAACGAAGGTTTACCCAAGAACACTTCTTGACTTCACAGGACATCTACCTAAAGATTTATATAAAAAAATTGTCGTCATCATATATGCTTAGTAAGCACTTTGAGGAGAAATCAAAACAAGAAGCAACAAAGGAAAAGCTGTGTAGGAAATTTTTACCTTAAATAGAAACTTTAATTGTCTCGTAATACAATTCTTCATCATTTAAAAAGTAACCTACAAGAAGCAAAGAACATTTCTCAATATTTTACTTCTTGCATTTTTTCGAAACTTTCTACAAGTAATAACGTCAAATTTTTATCACCTTTATCATTCCTTCTAACTGTAATGACACTGCCATGGGAAGCGAGTATTTTGATCTCAGTATCACCATTAGGTAAAGATTTTGGTTCTTGTGTTTGGATGCCATTCTCAACGTGAAATTCTTAAAAATTCGAAATGAGTTGGGTTAGCAAGTGTCGCATGTTTCGTGGAAAATGGCTTGCATCTGATTTTTTTCTTACCTTCGGTAGGTTTCCGATAAATTGTGATAATCCCGTGTGCTGGGATCCATATTTTAAGGATTTCATAGCTCTGTGGTGGAATAGGGATCGGTGTTGGTTGAGGATTAGGCATCTTATCTTAATTGAAATCAGTAGACAACAGTGACAAAGCTTTCAATTGTCTCTTCAAATCTCTGTAATACTGTGCGCGCTTACTGTCGTTTTCCATTTTAAAGAAATTACAAGTTTATTATTGGCTTGTTACATCATAGCAGATGAGTGACAGCTGCTGATGGCAATAGCGGCAAAAAGGGAGGTAAATCTTTTCATTAATGCGTAGAGATGATTCGTTAATTTAATAAAGGTGCTTTCCCAGAAGGTGGGTTGCGCGTGTTTTGATGTTGTTTCTAAGAAACCTCCTTGTTACCGAAAATTGTCTTCATTGTTGCGAGACTAACATTTGACTTGGTTTTTGAAAATTTATTTTAGTCTCTGTCTAGATAAAGTATTTTGTGCGCGCAAATTGTTAACTTTTCATTTGACTTGACTTAGCCTGGGAAGACCTAAATCCAGGTCTGACTTATGTATCACTTATGCACAATCTGTCGTACTCACGGCTAAAAATAGGTCAAAGAAGATGAACTGTTGTAAAACTCAGCATCTGCTGCCTCTATTGCCCTTCAGTGTAGATTAAAGTTAATTGAAAAATCTATGTTTACATCGCGCACGGTTATAAAGATTTCACGTTTTTTCCTTGTGCATTGATAGATATGAATATTGTTTTCATTCCTTGAGTTCATGCATCAATGTCGAAACGACTTTCCCTGTTTTTTGTATAAAAATGCTAACAAGTAATGCAAACATCTTACATATTTACCATTTTGGTAACCTTTTCAAACCCTTGACTATTTAAATTCATCTACTTATAAAATTAAATTTTCAAAAAGCAAACACTTAAGTGCCTTCTTAGGTCACAAGTTTATCGTGATAAGTTATTTTTAGTACACAAATTAATCTAAAAATTGAATTGACTTATAACTTTTTCCTTATATAATTTAAGAATTATATAATCTCTCATTATTGGTATCCTCTGCATTTAAAAGATTGACTCCCAATTATCTACACTCCACACAATGTTTACCGATGCGGTACGTTGTAGAATATTCAAAAAAATATATTTATTTTCAATGGTAATTTGCTTATAGTTATGCAAGAATTACGTGCTTTTCAAATATGATTAGTTAGGCATACAACTAAAGCTGGACTCAGCGTGACGTTTTTGGAGGTTGGGAGAATCTGCATTAGCTAGTATAGTAAGAAAATAATATGAAAAGGAAGCCAAAGATGCTTACTTTGCACATTCCACAATGGGAGTGTTTTTTTTCTACCTAATATGCTTCGTTAAACTAGTTTTTCGAGTGGTAGGATTTCTTTTATTAACTTTGTACTTTTGCATCATATTTGTACAAAAAAGCTTAGTTCCAGTGTAATGTGTAAAATAGGTAATATGATATATATATCTCATTCATCAACACCATTTGTGCAGATCAATATGATAAAGATGATACAAATATCACAGATAAATCATAGTAAGAGTCTTCAGGTTACAGATTATTCAAACACGTTAAACATTGTACAGAAAAGTATTTTATTAGGCGCTGAGTAGCTATCTATTCTCTGCTGTTGTGAGGCCCGCTTCCACAATCCAGGCATTAGGACGAACGCGTCAAGTTAAGCAAGTAAGTTGCTTCAAACATAATGAACACATTTTTTATTTCACGTTTTTTCCTTGTTGAATATATTACAAAATATTGAAAAAATCAACGACACAAAGTAAATGAAAAGCTTTAACCCCATACATTACTCCCAGTTTCCACAATAAAACTAATTCCTTAAGTTTGCTTAATATCGGTTAAACGACTCATTAGAGCTTTCTTGTATTTTGTCTTGCAAGGAGTTGCTTCAAGGCTTTCATCCTCTGTTAACAGATAAAACAACTGCCGTAAGTTGTTATGTTTCACAATTTCGTACTAGACGGCTAGTAAATGTAAAGAGTTCGTATTTCATTAATGAAATGTGTTTTCTATTTGCACGTGTTAGTATTGAAACTAGCAACTGAAAGAAAAAAATTCTTGCGCTTACTTACCTTACAGTATCTTTGTTATGCTGAGTACTCGATTGTGTCCTCTGACTGTTTCATAAGCAATTGCTTAAAAGGACATAGAAATAATTGCAAATTTGTTAAACTAGGGTTTCTATTTGCAATTCTAGCTGTAAGCAGAAAATGCTTAAATGAACAATAAAGTCTGAACTTACTTCCATCGTTGTAAATAACGATGTCAAATATGTCTTGTGATTCGGTATTAAGCTGTACTCGGTATCTTTCTATTTCATATTTTGGAGGATTGTAATAAGGAGTGTTAAATGGACCTCTTTGCCAGTATCGGTTACTCATTTCGTATTTTTTACTTTATCTGTTTTGATTTTTTCCGGTTTTTGGTAGTGAATGGTTTGAGCTTGTTTCTCACTTTCTTATCTCAACTGAAGTTGCTTTCCAGAGCAATTTCATCTACGATCGTGGTTAGTCTTCCTTTCCTTGAAACTGCCAAGTCATCACAATCTCAATCCTGGTTTCTCATTGGATATTTCACAATGCCCTACAGGCCTCGGTACTAGTTTCATAACTCCATAAAGTTCTTAAATTCGACGTAGTATTCGATTTTAAATTTTTTGATCGTTTTTGCTAAACCTGTATTGCTTAGTACAGCCTCTTTATATTATCGGTAGTTGTGGTGCCTATAGGCACGGCTAGAATACATAGTCAGTAAATGTTTTCAATGGTGTTCGCTATTGTTATTACACTGATCAAACAACTCACTTAGAACAGCATTTATTTTCATTTTAAGAGGGGAAAATATTGTTAACACTGTGAAGCATATACGCATTTTGTTGCGCAACTTTATTTCTGCATATTTCATTGGGTATTCGTTTTATAGCTTGCGTCGCCGCTGTAATATAAGACTTGCATCGCCTTGTGCACCCAATGAAGATCCCTACAAGGATTCGAGAATTGTTTACTAGTTCCGTTTTGTTGTGTAGATAATGTATAACCAAGCGCTTATTTGAAAGAATTAGCTTTAGAAAAAAATTGTGGGAACAACAACCTGTACGTGTAGGATGCATTATTTTTAATGTTTGTAGTGTTTCCTTTAGTGCATTGAAGTAACTGACCAGAACGGTTTCAAAGGTTGTTTTAGTATATGAGTAGATTTATGTAGATAACTTGGCGTTGCTGCCATGATAACTCAAGCGTGTTTACTTTTGCGTTGAACTAGACTTACACTACCTCAAGCTCTAGTATTATTGATATAGTTGAAAACATAGGCCCAAAATCATGGACTTTTATTCTTTCATATCTGTCTAGGATCTATTAAGAATAATCCCTTATTTATTCATATAAATCAGTATTTTCCGCTAGTTTTTTGCTGTATTTTATAGCCATCGTTTTTATTCAGAGACAAACTCAACACTCGCGAGTTTAACCTTTTTTCTGATGTATACCAAAACACGATTGAGGTTGAAAATTATTTGTCAGTTCGCTTGATATTTCCTTTCATCTTTTACTTAAAAACTTGTCATCGTTTCGTTTTATATCTGATTTCATCGATTAGCTCTTCACCTTGCTTCACTGTGTACCCTAACAAAAAAATAGATTGGAATATACCCACAAACTAGCAACTGGTATACGAGCTTCAAATCCAAGAAACTTACATCCAAATGGTCCTTTACGTTTCCTTGTAATGACTATATTTTGCCCATCAGACAGCGTAAGTGTGATCGAATCTTTCCAAAATCCCTTCTCTATGTTAAGTGTTCTAATAGGGGTTTCTGAAGGCGGTGAAGGAATTTTAGTCTCGCGGGCTTTGGGCATATTGTTTAAAAAGATTTTGGGTAGCCGGCGAAATGTTAAAAGTTCTCATCAGCAATATTAGAATATGTTTTAACTTTTTTTAATTAATATGAAAGCATTTGCCGAAACGATATTTCATTGGTTGTTTGTTGTGGTAAGGACTTGCACTCCAATCACTAATGAGATTAGACTCACGTGACTGTCAGATGCGTTGTGTTCACAACAATTTGTTAATTCAGCATAATTTTTATTTGCGCAACTAAATTTTTTCAAAAATAAAATTGATAATATCTATCGACTCAGAAATACAACAAGAAACTGCTTTAACAGCCAAAGTGGATCATTAATACAAAGTTTTAGGTGTCCGTTCTTTTTGCTTAAAAGAACTATTGTAGCTTTAAGAATAGTATGGAGAATGAACATAATACGGTTCATTATGTAACATCTACTTTTCATTGTCCTTATCGAAAATTCTATGATTTTAATTCTTGATCAGATTCTATCAGATTCTAGCCAAATAAAATTTTTTTTACAAATCTATCGGCATATTTGAGTTGAACTTGTTACATTAGATACTAAAGCAGTTTGCCATAACTTTTAAGTTCGATTATTGAATGCAGTCTTCGTTTTGTAAAGTAAATTTCCAATGTTCAAAATTATCTTGCATTATAGATAAATTTCTTCTTCTGTAAGCACTCAATCGCTAGAAAAGAAAAGGAGCGTTTATTTAACATGAGAGTGAACAAGTAGATCATTGTATTTTAAATATTGCATGTAAAGTTCCTTCAAAACATTCCTACCTTTCTGGGGGATCGGGAGGCCTCGGGCAAA
The DNA here is from genome assembly GCA_025331085.2 of Zoanthus sociatus. Taxonomy (NCBI): domain Eukaryota; kingdom Metazoa; phylum Cnidaria; class Anthozoa; order Zoantharia; family Zoanthidae; genus Zoanthus; species Zoanthus sociatus. The sequence continues at coordinate 14,809 of JAOBAY020054913.1, forward strand.
AAATCCTGACCATGGTTCCTTTTACTCTCCGACCTGCAGCTCGAATGCTAGCTGCGAGACCTTCTTCCTCTTCTTTAGTTGGCGGTTCCGGTGGGTCCGTTTCTATTGGTTTAGGCATAGTGCCTCGAAAATATGTGAGAAGTAGCCTTGATTCTGAACAACCTAGAAACTAGTATTCAAAAACAAGGCCTGCGTAATTTGAACATTTATTGTTAATATGAAAACACCAATCCGGTTGCTATTGGCATCTGGCTGACGAAAAAATGGAGTTCTGCGTGTGATTGGTTCCTGCATGTATGATTGACATGTTAATGTTAAAAGCATTATCACTCGGGCAACAATCCCAGCAAATAAAAGAGAGAGTTCGCGTCACACCTACATCATTCTTGTACGGCCCTTGGACTGTAAATTAAGTTTGTGTTTGTCTACAATATTTAACGTTAACCTGCTGGATAAAAACGAAATCACTTGACCTTAATGGGGGATTCTGGCTTTTCATATTCCACATCACAATTTAAAAGGTAAGAGAACAAATCTTATGTAAACCCAACGATCTTTTTGTTTCTGAAGGAAATTGTCTGCACTTTAAACATGGTAAGTATTGTCAGTTTGCTAAGATAGTAGGAAGCTCTGTAGGTTAGCCTCAACAGAATATTTTTTTGCTAGCGTGTTGTAATGTTTTATTTGTGCTTAACTCATATATATACATTAGACTCACATGACTATCAGATGCGTTGTGGTCACAGCAAGTTGTTAAGTTAGCACAATTTTTCACGACGCATTCTAATTTTTTTTCTAGAATAAAATAAAAAATAACTGTCAACTCAAAAATACAACAAGAAACAGCTTGAAAGAACGCGCTTTAACTGCCAAATAGGATCTTTAATCTAAGTTTTATGGTGTTCGTTCTTTTTTGCTTAAAAGAATTATCTGGACTTTAAGAATAGTATGGAAAATGTGCTATGATTTTAACCCTTGAATCTGATTCTACATGGCCAAATAGTGATAGTATTACTAATCTATTGGTATATTCGAGTTGAACTTGTGAAAGTCTTCCGTTTTGTGCAGTAAATTACCAATATTCAAAATTCACTTGCATTGTAGATGAATTTCTTCTTCTGTAAACACTCGATCGCTAGAAAAGAAGGGAAGCGTTTATTTAACATGAGGTGCACAAGTAGATAACTGTATTTAAAATCTTGTATGTAAAACGCCTTTAAAAAATTCTTACCTTTATGGGGATCGCAACACTTTGTGTAAATGCACTTGGCCATGCTTCCTATTGCTATGCCAGCCACTGCGCCACCGCCGGCACCACTTAAAGCTGAAACTACAGTGCCAGCTACACCTAAAGCTGTGAAACCTGCTGCCCCGATCATTGAAGAACTCGTACTTATAGCTGCTGTATATGGCGGTGACGGTAGACACTTTTCTAAGAGTCTAGGCATAGTGCCGCGAGAGTATGAGAGAAGTAACCTTGTTTCTTAACAACCTAGAAGCTTCTATTTAAACGTTGTCTTCATGATTTGAACATTTATTGTTAATGTGAAAAGGGGTTCCCTTAACACCCTTCTTGTTGCTATTGGTCCCTGGCTAACTAAAACATGGAGTTTTGTGTGTGATTGGTAGGAAGTTAGCTTCAACAGAATATTTTCTTGCCAACCTGTTAAAGTTGTTACAGTAATTGAACTCTTGATATGTGCTTAACCCATTTATATATATATATATGAGACGATCCATTGACGATTCATTGACGATCCATTGAGTATTGAGGCTCTCATTTGCGTTATTTAAGATCCCATGTTTATACTACTATATATATATATTTTGTTGTAATCCATATTCCTATTCATGCCTGTGGCATCGTGGGACCTTACTATTCTTTCATATTATAAGGTAACTGTATGCTTCTCTTAGTTTTTACTCTTTTTCATGTTCCTTACGTTCGGTGTAGATCACTTTAAGGTCGGAATTTAAATAGAAAGCGTATCGGATGAATTTTAGCAATATTGACAGTCCGTTTGATGCAAAGCGATAGTGTTGTATAAATGCTTGTTCGTTTTCCGCATAATAACTTTATCGTAAACATTTGAAATTAGATAAGAGAGTGTCTTTAGATTAAAGCGCTTTGGTGTTTTACATCGCGTGTTAAAAAGGCTTCTGCATCGTTTGATTTTAATTGCCTTTGTCATATCAACTCTCAATTTGCGTCCTCGCTCGACTAAATTGTTGTTGCAGCAATTTTCGAGAAACGTTCGATGATCTACTAAAAACAAGTTTGACTAATTTACACTAAATCGTGTGATACAACTAGTTATTGTGATATATTACTCATATCAAAATAGTAAGACTGATTTTGTGACTGTTTTTTTAAAATGCTTCTAAATTTGTGCTTACAATGCAAATTTTAAACATTACGTTGTTTCACGGAGTAAATGTTGCGTTTCGCTCAAAACAAGCTATGTGAATATAAATACATACATTTTAACATTATTTCTCACTGCTAACACCGAAGATATGTTAGATTTTTTTGAAGAGTTGATATGTAGGACCATTGCAAGTTAATTGCACGGGTCTCGTTTTATACAAGCTTCAAGCCACTTACACTATGCGCCGCGATTTTAGATTTTGGTCCTCTGTTATTAACTTGTTTGCGTTTCTTTGGCTTTCATTTCTAAAGGTTTTTAACTTACCACAATTACACTTTTTACACCTTCCTTCTTCACCCTCGCGAACTAAACGCTCTTTGTGTAAAATTCGAAGTGTTTCGTAGTTTGTTGGCGCACCCTGATACGATTTCTTAGAATTTGTGAAGAATATAAATTAAGATATATTCTGCGCGTCAATCAAATAAGCTTAATATAAGCTCCCGATTGGTTCAACCAAGTTCATTGTTACGTCTCAACAGATCATCGCACTGACGTTTGTTGTTTTTTTTATTAAGACGCGCGATTGCAGTGATTTGCTTAATGTTCCTTCTTGCGTTTCATTGAAATAGACAGTCTAGATTGTTTTTTGGTGACAAGTAGATCTGAAAATAGTTCTTTCTACAGTTGTCATTACCATAATACCTTCTTCGTGTCTTGTTCTCATTGGCCGGGAGGGGATGTTTATAAAGGTCACCTTAGATCTTGTTTTGGACGCAGTGGGTGTTGAGTTGAAAAGATTGAAAAGTTAATCTTCAAGATCATGAGTGACAGGTTGGATTGTGAAAGAACATAGTTTAATACGACGCACTAGTACTGTCGCCTTAGTCTTAAAAGAAAAATATAGTTGTTAAGTCTTGCGCATTGGTATCATCAAAAGTGTTAAGTTCTAGTTCGCGGCAACCTCCGCTGGTAATTGTGATTACCATTTTTGTTTATTACGTGAAAGTGCTGACTTGTAAATTCCTACCATTGTCGCGGCGCCAAGCAAAGAGCACGTGGGTTCTTTGTTTGCGCTTTCCTAGAAGGGACTTTCCCTATTCAACATATCCTTTTTTATTGGCTGATGTCTCAACTTTGTTCTCGCCGCTTTCTCCATTCTGTAGTTACTATGTCGAAAAATAGACACTTTCGTAGTTTCCAGAACGCTTAATGCCACTGTTGTTCCTTTGACACTGCTAATTTTTTCCACAAGGGCTAGAAACATTCAAAAGTTGATGCGCTGATAGTTTTCAAAAGTCTCCTTACCTTACCCCATGACACTTTTAATGACAGCTTTTCTTTGAAATTGAAAATTGTTTAGGCGTAATATATTGTTTCTATTTTTGGTGGGAAACCACTCAGGTTGTCTTTGTGGAATGTGCTTACAAGCCAGTTTCCTTTCGTGATCCTTTGTTTAGTTTATAATGAGATTGATAGCTTGGCAAGCTCCCAAAATCTTAATATGATAACAACGAATAGAAAGCTTATTCAGCAACTTAATCCATTTTACGTTTACTTGTGCTTTGAAAGACTGAAAGGGTTTTTTTTGCTTAAACGTGCATCATTATTGTGTAGGGAGAGTGCCAAACGTGTCAGTGTTATTAAGAACTAAACAAATTCATCTTTACATCAGGACCCTCATAAATGCTTGAAGGAATATATATTGTTCTTGTCTCATTGTTTACTTATGGATAATACGCCCCCAAATTTGATTGGTTCGTCGCAGCTGGAGTTGTAAGGTGACACCTATTACCATAAAAATTCCCCGATCGAAAAGGAAAGCAGATTTCAACTGAATATATTTGTCTTGAATCATTACAAGCGCTGTACCTTATCTAGATAGAAATGGACAGGGATAGCAAGTCGAAATCGCAAAAAATTGAAGATCTCTTGCATTACATGTCGGACACTAAACGCATTCACGCGTATGCTTATTCGTATGCTTGTTCTCTTACATCGCCGACACCATTTGAAACACCAGATTATAATCCACCAGGTGCTGATATATCGCTTTTCCTATGTTGTACGCACAAAAAGTTACAACTTCGATCGTTTCTCGTTTCCTAATATTTATACTTATATCTGTGACTTTTTATATTTCAGATCCGCCAAGCAAACACTTAAAAGCTAGCACCGATGTGAACACTGAAAGTTGAATATGTTAAGGTAAGAACGTTCGCGTGTCTCTGATATCGCCGTTGTTTAGTTTTCGGTTTTATTTGTTCTGATTTTTTTGATAGATTTTCTTTCGGTTTCTAGCATGAGTTGTATTTTGTCATGTCATTAGGTGACCGAAGATGTTTTGTCGTGTGTCAAGAAAAGGCAGAAACCAAATCAAGCTCAAGGTGGATTAGTGTACACTTTTATTTAAGCGAGAGTAGCACAATCAACTGTGCAGAAACATTGAATTTGAAAGACTGCAAGAAACTTTTTATTTGTTGCTGAATGAACTGCTTTTAAAATCGAATATTTAAATTATTAGTCTTGTTAGAATGTTTAGTTTTCCTCTCAAGTTTTTAAATCACGATATTTTCTCGATACAAGAAAAACAGTACGTTTTTTAGTGGCAATAGCCTGCAATAAATTAAAAAAAACTAGACGATTTATTTCATTTTGATAGACATGTTTTGACAGTTACAGCAGCCTCTTCAGTTAACGAATTATTGTGCAACTTCCAAGTCATGTAAATACAGTATGTGTTAAATCAATTATTAAAAATTTTGAAAAATATATGAAATAGAAAGCTTTAGATTGACATAAAACAGTCTTAAAGAATGTTATACCCCTGATGAATAGATTGCTTCTTTTATCTTTAATTGAAAAGCAGTTTAAGCTTGAGCGAATATCAACATTGGCTTGAAACGCTCATTACCCGAGGCGTCCACCATGAACGACTTTACTAACAACTGTGATGACTAAAATCTGAGTCGGTGTTTCTAAAGAAACTGTTGTAAAATTTTGTTTTCAAATTTAACACCGTCGAATGAAAAAACAAAACACTCCGACGAAAGACTAACTTTCGAAACGTCATTGGTTTGCTTTCTTATGCGACAGTGTTAAATTTGTTTTAGTACAATATGTCACTTTAAAACACTAACACGTTTGGTAGAATAGTTATGTTTCTCTATCCAAGAAAATTTGAATACTTTTTAAGACGCTTTCTCTCTTAGTTTGTACTTTTAATACCTTTTAGCTATTGTTGGTCAATATCAAGTTGAAAATCGCTTTTACATTTGTTATTGTTAAGTTTTTCACACGATATCTTTGTAAATAAAAATTTTGAATTTATTATTCTAATAAAGTTCCTAAACATGTTTGTCTTGCTTTATTGTTTATGTTCAGCGAATAAAAGCCTCTTATTTTGGATCAGGAAAGAGGGAAAAACCCTTTAAAATTTTTAGTCACTAAAAACTGTTTTAAATAACTCTTTAGACTATCAGAAATGCCTCGCTACAAAAGAAATAAAATCTTCTGATTTTTCAAAATGAAAATCACATTTTCATTAAAAAGACAGGTACTACTGAATCAGCTTGTTTTGGTTAAATAGCAAATGGTATGTGAATAATTTTTATGCTCGAAAATAGAAACGCAGTTTGAAGCAGGTCTTAACACGAAACGTGAGGATAAAGGTTTTTAATTTTGAACTCCGGAAATAATAACTGTTTCAAGTATGTTGTAGTCTATACATGCCTAAACAGATCGCCAGACTTGAATTGATGCTCTATTAAACTGTAACCAAGTACACAAACATATGCGACGGCTCTCACCCAACAACTGAAACCGAACCAGCCAGGCATGTTAGAGTAAACAATGGAAATCATACTTCTTTTGGAGAGTATAGATTATAAAGAGAAAAATCCTCGAGGCGATACTGATAACGATTCTGACTGTAGTTCACAAGCCATTAAATTTTTCTGCTTTCTATGGTAATACCTTAGAGCTTTTAAACAGAACGCTCGGCGTGATAACTTTTATCCCTGATGATGGTTTGAACCAAAAACGTTCCGATATATTTAAACTTTTTATTCTCCTTATATAACTTTTTACACAATTTAATAGCGTTTTTATGTCTAATTGAAAAGGCTTCGTTCTGTCTTTCTTTAAATCTCTATTTATACAAAAGCTATTTGCGCAACCCTTAAAATTTTGTAGTTTTTGTAATCCTTTACATTTATGACCGCGAAACGTCGATTGGTTGTGCGCCTTATGGATATTGTTTCTGTAAGGCGTTCCTAAACGTTTGCAAGTTGAACGAGACAGAAGCCTGGGTTCTACACCCAGCAATGGCTGCCTAGTCACAGCCAAAATTCTTTTCGTTTAGTTTCTTTATATGAATCGCTCACTTTTCTTTTTACGCCAAGAAAATTTTTTTTCTATTTTGTTCGTGCGGGGAGTATGCATTAACATGCAGTATTGGGCTAATGAAACCAGAAAATGAAGAGCAGGGAAAATTCCCTGTAGAACCGGCGTGGGCGTAATGTAGACATTTGACTTGCTGGAGATATATATTTCAAAACATTTTTATGATACAAACCTAAATGAACAAGGTAAGTGTTTAAATCAAATTTTTTCCTTGGGATTCTCGATATTCAATTAAGTATATCCTATAAGTATTCTTGAAAATATCAGTCAATTAAGTTAGATCTTTATAAGTTTGATTTAATGTAAAAAATATTCAACTTTGGTTTTTATTACAAATATTTAATGGAGCCGAAACCAAATGTAGAATTGCACACAATTTAGGCATCCTGCTGATGAACAGTAACTGTTTTATATTTTTTTCAGCGGCATTATAGCTATGTCTGTTCAAATATCTATTCATATAACTCATGAACTGAAAACCCTATTAAACGTTCTAATGAGGCTGATGGAAAGTTATTAATTTTAAAACTTTCCAGATGAGGGTAAGGTGTAAAGTTTTGGCCCCAGGAGCATTTTTAATTATGCATAAAAATCTCAACTCTTTTTACTATTTTTGTATACGTAGGGTGATCAGTTAAAATCATGTTTAAAACTCTAGAAATCTGATCTGTATAAAAATTATTACAAACGTAAGGCTAGCAAAATTAAACAAACTTTAAGTCAGTTTCTTAGTAATTTTAAAAGTTGCCGGTAGGAGTTCGGGACTTGTAGTTTGTTTAATTTTGCTAGCGTTACGTTTACAATTTTTAGCGTGTATGTAGTTTTTATTCCAGTTCCTTTGTATTCTTTTATTCTTTTGTTTGTTTGT
>JAOBAY020054914.1:0-13125 GCA_025331085.2 Zoanthus sociatus
TTAGTAGGTTTATACTAAAACAATTAGACCTCTCGGCCTCATGGACTACGAGTTTGAATAGTCCATTCGGCCTACGGACTCATGGACTGTTTACTCGTAGTCCATTCATCCTCGAGTTCTAATTGTTAAATATATGGTATATACTAATTTAAAAAGTTATTTAATGTAGGTTAAAATGCATGAGTATTCACCTTTGTTATTAAAAATATCAATTGTGTTTATATTTATAGATGCCGGAAATGCCTACACAAACTTATCAATCATTTATTTCTAAAAAACTTGTTTTCTTTTCGATGAAAACGTACAGTTCTGGACTTCGATCTTTCGTCAAAGTGTTTATTTTCAAAAAATCCCATTGTTTTGTTAGGGACTTGAACTTTGAGTGGCTTTGCATGAATTATATTAGTATGAATAATGGAACTCTTAAGTAAAATACAACAATAATTTTATATCAATCAGAGTTTTTCCACAATTGGTGCGAAACGTTTGATTTTTAAATGAGTCCCCTGGATGCTTTAATAATTATATCTTCAAAATTTCAGGTTCTACTTTCTCAGGCTTTATTATTTTAATAGACTTTAGTTAAGCATATCATTTAGTTTTCAGTGGTATTGGTACTTGAGAAATAAAATTTTAAAAATAAAACAATTATTGATTAAAGAAGATAAAAAAAATCTTATCATGTGACCAGAAAGTTTAAATTGTTGTCGTTAAGGCTTTTTAAAAATGGAGTAACAGATAAAAATAAATTTTGCATTAGAACTAAAGGCTTGGCTATAAAATTAAATGTGTTTGAGCTAGCGAATGGAAAACTATTTATAGTCGACGTAATTGCTCTAATTATTTTTATTATATTTTAATATTTTGTAATAACTACCCAATTCAGTCCTATTGACTGCAATGTTTTTTAAAATGAATTAAGAAAACCTGTAAACCTAGAAGTCTGAGTGCGTTAATTTATCGAAATTCTTCAATACAGTGACATTCTTGTTCTTGAATTCCAAATTAGGCAAATATGACAAATATCTGTATAATTTTTCAGTTGACTTAAAACTTTGCCAAATCTGAGCTTTGAGAGCGTTTCATTGCCAAATTTAAGCAAGCTAGTTTTAAAAAATATATTACTCGTTGATGAAACGTTTAAAACTGTTGATTTGTGATCTAATGTTATCTTGAAATAAATAATGTAAATTAGACAAGTTATCTTAGGTCGCCATAACAAGTGTACGATCGATTGGTTTGGCAAACTAAATATTACGGTTACAAACGAACAAGAAATGAATTTTTGCGTACGAATTTCATTTTGTTGTGTTTGTAGAAAGCCAAACTTTTTCTTTGTCAAGCTCACTTCTTAAAATACTTTCTAGCACTAAGGGTAATGAAAACTTTTACTCTTGAAACCGGCTTACTGTCGAAACGTTACATCGTCCTTGCTTACCTCGACGTTTCCTGCAGCAGAAGTGCCATACGAGAAAAGCCACGATGCAGAAAAACAACAAACAACCAAGGGTGCCAAATACGGATGAAACTATTTCGGGAGAACATTCCTCTGCAGAAACAGTCTTCAAGAAACAAGTGGTTATATGTACAAAGACCAAAATTTTTCGCATGGGCAAGAACTGGCAAGCCGCCATTGTCTTAGTTATGTCAACTTTTGCAGTATATAGATACTGTCAAACACAAATCTTCTAGTCTTTCTGCACTTTATTACATCTAGGCTTTTCTACAATCTTATTTTAATACATCTCAATTAAGTTTGAAAAACAATTTTTGTTCATTTGTATTTTTTCATTGAAGTGCATCGAGGTAGTAAGACCTGTCATAACAAAGTGTGTTTTGATTGGTTAGCAAATAACAAAATTATTTGGTGTTTATCACTTTATGTATAACTGATCAAGAAGACAAATTAGAAATTTCTTTGTCCTATATTTTCTTTGTATTCTTTAACAAATAGTTCATTTTACTTCAAAGCGTTTAATGTTTGCCTCAAGTGAACGAGGTATGTAAACAAAAGGAGAAAAGATGATCTCCATTTTTGTTTCTCAATTGTAAATCTACTCGCGGTTGAGACGTCAGTACAGTAAGCACTTCACAAGTTTCTAGAAAAAATGCTTTGACAAACCCGAGTGAAGTTGAATAGACAGAAAATTCGAGAAAGTTCATTTGATGCGTAGCAAAGGATATTGAATCATTTGGAAAATGAAACAAATTTATTGAGATTTTAATCGACTTTGGATTGTTGGTTTGATTTTATACTTCTACATTTGGGAGACGATTTTTTTTCATTATTATGTTGTTAGAATGAATTGAAAGTATTTTCCCCCGATCCGTATCACCAACTAAATAAAACTGCGGTTGGTGGGAAGGCCGAGGAGTGAGGAATTAAGATGATCACTTTAAAAGCAACAAGGAAGACGACGGCAGGGCGGGGAAACAAAGGGTCCTCTCTTGCTAAATATGTGTGATGCAGGAGGAGGGTCTGGGTACAAGTGCGCTCTGATTCATCGCTCAGCTCAGTTCAAAAGTTGAAGTCGACCATTTTTTCGTTCTAAACAATAAAATTTCTTCTCTTCTTTTTTATGGTGCTACACAATCTAAGGCTCAGTAAGGTAACAATTAAGGTAATAATCTTTGTTTTTCGGGCATTTTTGCCTCAAGTGAATACAAACAAGTTAAAGAATTTCGGTAATTGACATTAAATTATGTATTTAATTAACTCTTTCATAAATTTGTGTGTCACATACCATTCCCGTAAAACTATTTTACCAACTCTTCATTCGCAGCTTATTGTGAAGGCCCCCTGTAAGCCCTGATATCAGAATTTATGTTTGAAAAAAGAAAATAAATATTCTACATCATATCCTATTTTTAGTGTGATATAGAGTGATACAAACAAGTTAAGGAATTTGAAAATGAAAAATGAAAAACTTGCAATTGTTTGGAGGTTGTTTTAAACCTGGAAAAAATACTTGAAGCACCGGAATTTAATCATCACGGCAAAAGTGAATTGTTTGATGAACTGCAAAACAGAAAGAATGAACTTCACACCAAAATTCAGTACAAAACAAAAACAGCTATTATTAGAGGTACTGAGGCGAGGTAAGTACAACGAAGGGGAAAAAAAACAGTAGATAATTTTTGAATTTGGAAAAAAGTTTGTTTGATTTTTGCGCGAATCTTTTCAGGAGATTCAAAACACACTTCTCGTTTGCTGTTAGGTTTAAAAGTTGAGATAGCTTAGTTTTAGGCAACCTTTATTCCAAAGTAATATAACAATTAAAGCCGCCAAGCTTAACCTCTCCACGCCCTTGCGACGCCGACGTTGACGGCAAAGAACAATAATAACTACAACTGCACGTTGGAATGTATAGCGCTGAGCACCTGCAGGGAGTTATAGCTACAATTAAAACGTAAAAAAGACCTATTTTAGAGTTCTCGGGAGTACAAGGACTCACAATCACAAGGATGTAATAACAAAAAAGAGATCTTAGGACGGGAACGTGAACGACGACGGCTGAAAAAAATCTCTTTACTTCTTTATGCGGGTCATTATTTTAGGGTTTTGTTTCTTTGCCTTAAACTCTGTGAATAAAAAAAACGATTAAATGCTTCTCCACGAAGCTAAACAAGTACTGAGAAAGTTCTGCTGTTACTTCCTCGTAGTCTCGGCAACTCTTAAAAAGGTCTTTTCACGTTCTTATCTTAGCGACAACTCCGTGCAGGTGCTCAGCTCGGTGCATTCCATCGTGCAATTATTGTATTTACACTATTGTTCTTTGTCGTCGTCGTCGGCGTAGCCTGCGAATACAGCCGCCTTTCATCGCTAACCGGATTCGCGAGATGGACGTCTGTGTTTCACGGGCAAAAATTCCATACTGATGACGTCATCTCACGTTGTCAAATTTGCATAATTATTTGCAAATTATTTGCCTGATGTCAACATGCTTCATCAAATCTGACATTGAAAAGATGTATTTTGCATTGTTAACAATTTGCTGAACTTGCTCGGTTCCAAATTCTAGAAGTGTCGTGGGGCATCCAAAAATAGAAAAATTACTTTCTTTAAAGCAATGTTTTCTTTAACAATTTTTTTTTTCTCGATGTTTCTAATGTCAACATTTGCTCCTTGGTTACAATTCTTGATTCCACATTATCGCTTGCCAAAATGGACAGGTGCAGCTCATGTTACTATAATCAATTCCATTTGGAATAACGACTATACAAATTATCGAGCGGACCAATCAGCGTTCCTGACCTGATTCACGACAGGTTGACGTCATCAGTATGGAATTTCTGGTCGCGAAACGCAGACATCTCTCTCGCGAAAACCGGTGAGCGATGAAAGGCTGCTGTATTCGCAGGCTATCGTCCGCGTCGCAGTCCTCATTACTAAGCTCCCTATTGTTTTCATAGCTTCATGGAGAAACAGTTCACTGTTTTCCGCTCACAATTTCAATGCTAATTAAGACCGTTTGCGAATCAGACCAAGATTTTGTATTCTACATCATGTTTAGTGGATCGGTTTTATGCACTCAATTTTGATTGGCTCCACAAGCCCTGTGAATTTAAGGAGCCGCGTAATTGGCGAATTTAAAACGTTAAGTTCAAAAAGATGGCGAGAGAAGCCAATCAAATTTCTGGAGTACATATAACTGATCCTGCACCGATTCGCAGACGGACCATAACAACAAAAATTCGTCTGCAGCGCAGGCTACAATTTTCGCTGCTGCAAAATTTAAATATGGCGAATTAAAAAACAAAAATCAAATATACTTTTCCAAATTTATTTGTTACACTGCAAAACTTTTACATAAAACATTTAATAAAAAGGCTAGTCCAACTTAGTTTCTTCCACAATGTCACCAACAGCCTTGTGAAGACTGCACTTCGCAAAGCAACCATTTTAATGTCTTTTACGTTTCTAAGGTTCATAGCCAAAATTTAAAAATCTGAAAACAATTCAAGCAATTGCAGTCGCAATCATTTTGGTTTTACAAGTGACCCTAAGCAAAAATTCCTGAAAGACTTCGAAAAGCCAGAGTTGAGCTTGGTTTGAGGTGCAGTGGTATGTTCAACTACAGTCTACAGTCTTTAGTGAGGTTATACAAAAACAGAACATTTTATATTTGAGGAAAAGAAGCTACTGTACCAATTCAAAGTCCCAAGTAGAAACATTAACACTTACAAAAAAGTAAGAAGAGCTTAAATTCAAAAAACCAATATATGTATTGAGCTCGTCGAGAGCACCGGTAATATCGCTGAAATGTTTTTACTAGTTACTACTACTGACAATGAACACTAAGTATGGTTTTTGAAAATCTTAATTTGCTAGACAAAAAAATTATGAATGCATGCAAATTTAATCGCCTCCTCTAACAATTTCAAAATATATAACAAAAAGTATTGTGGAAAAATGACTGAAAATATTGATAACACATTATTCAAAGTCCTAGCACTTTAAGAATTAAATAATTCAAAATGACTTTAATAATCAAGTCAATGGTATAGAATTACACCTTTTATAAAAACGCCAAATATTCAGACAGAAGCTAACAAGCTTGCAATTTGATTTATTTGTAAAAACGCTACACTGTTCCTGTAAAATTCTGACAGTGTAAGCTTTGTTGCACTGGCAAACAATCATCTAAAAAAAAAATAAAACAAAAACCTGGGATGTTTTTAAATTTTGGGCGTTTTTTGATCTCCGTTTTTATAAAAGAGTGTTTTTATTTTATACCGTAATTTAGAAAATCGTCAGTGCTGAAGGCAATACAGAGTTACCTTTGGGGAACATTTTTCTTTAACTGTCACCAATCATCATCACCATCACCTGTTACTGCCATCCCCATTATCAATATCATCACCATCATCATCACCACCATTATCATCTGTTACTACCATCCCCATTCCAAAGATGTTATTATTTTTATCACTTTAACTACCAAACTCATTCTCATATTTCAATAATACTTGAAAAAAATATTAGATTTAAATACTGTATTTAGCATATAAAGTTTGCGTCATTTCTTATCAAGCATTAGCATGTGTTTGGAGAACACATTCTCTACCAAGACAGGTAATGGTATTAAAGTAATCATCAAAAAGAGTAATAATTGTTAAAGTTGTTTATAAAACACATGGACAAAAACATTTTGTTTATCGAAACAAGAATGGACCGATATCGCAAGATAATAGTGTGCGCACGTTGGTTTCCTATGAAACACTACATTTGAGTGAAATTAGTGCTATGCACGGTAATAGGTACAAATAAAGTGTAATTACACATGTACTAATAATTGGCAACTAGAATAAATGGAAATCCGATAAACTTCTAAACAGAGCAAGGTACTATTAAGTGCCTTGGAGCAAGACACAAATCTATAAATGCTCAAAAAAGAGATTACATTCGTAAGAATAAAGTGGCAGCTAGGTAAAAATCATTCTAATAGAAAATTAAACACATTCCATTGAAGGACAAGATGCAGTTTATTCTTCTTGGATTGAGCCGACCTTAATCTGGAGTCTTCCATAAGCACCACGGTCCATTCTATAGGAGTCTGATTTCTCTATGTTCTTTGCTTCAAGATCACACTTTAGAATAAAATCCCCAGTTTTGTTCAATTGGACAGCAACGATTGGTGCAAGCCAATTGTCTTCAATGCGATAGGGGTAAAAGCTGACAGGATACCCAGCTGGGTGAACTTTACCCTGAAAGAAGAATCAACAAAGTGAAATATTAAATGCAACAAACACTTCCACAATCGGTATTCTAGGCTATTTCTAATTCTATCCTTTTGCATAACTATTAAAAAGTTTTAGTTTCTATAAAGTATTGTAGAGATATTAATTTTTGCCAAATATTTAAAACAAACTAGTCATCAACCAATCCAATTTTGATCTGGGTTTATCCCCGTAAACCGGGGTGGCCGGATTTCCCCCACTTTGGTAGCAATCTCCCCAACTCCTACTCTCCATCTTGCTCGATTCACGACACCCTTTTTTTCCAAACCAACACTCTTGCTCTCCTCCATTTGCGTCTTCTACGTCCTCTTTGGTCGTCCTCGCTTTCTCTTGCCCTTCACTTAAGTAAACTCCAACGCTTTTCTCAAAACATGCCCATCATCCCTCCTCAACACATGCCCGTACCATCTCACTCCATTTGACCTTGCTATCTGAGTCACTGTTTCCTTCAATCACAACATCTCCATTAGGTCCTCTGTCCTCTTTTTCTCCATCAGTTTAACGCCACAAATTGCTCTCTCCACTGCTCTCTAGGTCCTTCTCAAAACTGCCTTCTCAAACACCACGTCTCACTCTCATATAACATGCACCACGTCTCACTCTCATATAACATGGTCGATTGCAAACAACTCAAATAAACCATTCCTTTCATTTTAAGCGAGAACCTAATGAAAGCAAATTCAAATAAAAAAAGAAATTAAGTATGTTAATATGAACATGATATAAAATCTTTTATTCTATTAAAAAACGATTGGATATTATAACCATCATTTTGCCAAGTTTAAAAGAAGTTCAATAAACACTGAGATGCAAAATTATCTTAACTTCTTCTTTTGGTCTCTTTTCTTTAACACAGTGTTTAATGGACATGACATACAGTAATATAAATTCTTTTTGGTTTACTGCTTCAATTTTTCTGTTTCTCCCTAGTGATCTTTATACTGTATGTAGCGTAGACGACACTTGATTTTGAATTTCATATTCATTTTATTGAACAAACATGTTAGAGGGCCAACCCTCATCATCAGTGTGGTAATAAACCAAGTTAACAAATCTATTGTAATGAATAGAAAACAAAAAGTGTAGAAAATAAATTTATATATTTCTCTGTACAGTGTAGTGCAAACTCATCTCTACCTAATTTCCATAGGCTGCATAACATTATCTGCCTTAATATAAGTGCTATATTTTATCTGTAGACTATATGGGGTTGTTAAGGATATACATACATACAAATAATATTATTACATCTCGAATGGGGTCTCCATTCCAATGCCAGGACTTATATGAATGAAGATATGGAAAAATCGAATGTGGAGAAAGAACTAAAGGATTGAAAAGACGAATCATTGGGAGAATGGGCTTCAAAGATCTAACTCTGTAATGGTAAAAAGGAAACAACTGAAGAAAAATCATGTTGTTTCTAGCTTTGATTTTTGAACCATTTTACCAAAAACTTTAATTCTTTTTTTTTATTTTGGAAACAAAAATTCCAGAGTGGTGCTGGAATGAAAACAGAGTGCTGCAGTACTGCACTATGGAGAGAACTATGAAACTATAATCTGCAATTCATAACAAGACAGTTTTCTCATTTGTTTTTTGCCTTGATAAAAATTATTAAAAATAATTGAACTAAAACAGTCATATGATAAGACAAGCTTAATATCACTAATATTTTAAAACTCTTAAAGTCATTAAGAGGTGGTACTTCAAAATCTTAATTTTTTGGCATCACCTTTGCATTCTTTAGTTGACAAAAATTTTGATTTTGCTAGCTCTTGAGGGATTAGAAAATAAAAAGTATAATCAGTGGATTCTTATCATTCATTCACATTCAAATGTATAAAAAAAAATCATAATTATATCCATATCATGCACAACATTACAAAGAACATACTGTAAAATTATGATGCCTGATAACTATGGTTTATTATTATAAAACTACCAAGACACATTTTTTGGCTAGACATTTAGCACCATCAAACAAACCAAACTCAAGTAATTTTAAAACTGGAAATATAATTTTATTTGGAGTTCAATTCAAAGTGGACAGGAAATAAAATCCTAAAGCATCACTAATCACACCAGCTCACCCGATTGCATTTGACTTCTACATGACTAAGGTTATTATAAGGCTTTGGCACCCAATTAAAGACCTGTGAATAAAGAACCATAGAAAAAAATTAATTATAACCATAAGAGTTTTAATCCACTTGTAATATGACTGACAGAGTAAGTGGTGAAATTAGCTGTATTTTCTAAACATTACTTATTACCAGACAAGTATTTAAAAAAAAACAGTTTTATTGCACTCTTCTTGCTAAGCTAAGCAATTGGTTTCCTGATGCTTCAACTCATTTGCAATGATACAAAGCATCATTATTACAGCTTCAACTTATCTTCCTTTTACAACTCATTTATTCATTAAGAACCAGTAAAATTTTGCTCAGGCTCAATGTTCTTTTTTTGTTCTTATATGCCATATATGTCACACTACGTAATTTCAATACAATTAGTGACCAAGTACAAAATTATTTCTAAGGAGACTGGCAATATACCAGTACGGCATATTGAAAAGCACAATATTTGTTACAGTTGGAGTTAATTTATAAAAAAACAGTAGGAGGGAAATTAGAAGTAGAAGAAACTTTAAGTGTCTTGTCTTAAATCAACTACATCAGCTCATACTACTGTACTGTATATGAAATATCACATAAGTACCTGGCACAAACGATCAAAGTTACCAGAGACCTGTGTTGGGTTCAGGCTACTTTTGAAAACCCTGTAATTTGTTTTTATTTTTCAGGGGGTTAAGCCTCACTGTTCTTATGAAGTTTTTTTTTTTAAAAAGTGTATTTTCTTGCATCAATGTAAGAGGCTCAACAGAAGTACCCATTCTCCCTTAAAAGCACATGACATTGTCTATATTCCCTTGACCAACTGAAGGCTGTATATAGTGTAAAAGAGATTGCAGCTGGCAAACTTTGCTGACTTCTCTACAAGGTTTACATCAGTGGTTCTCCAAGAAACCTGAATCTTATCTCTCAGTGATACTTTCATTGCTTCAAGAGTAAATTGTGTGAGTCCAGAATTGTCTACGTACCTTTCAAAAAGCACTGCTACAGTACTTTAAGACTTATAGAAAATCCTGCAGCTATTTCTCACAAACCTCTCAGACCAAACTTTATTTTGACCAAACACAGAGACTTGGTGCCGATGTTGTTATCAAGTTCACACACTGTCCTTATCATAGGCATTTCCACACTATAAAAGCTCAGTATAGGCCCCCAATAGCTACGTGTATGCAAAAGTTTTGCAAAAGTACAATTGAAGCTGAATACAGGTTTCATATCTTGCACCTTGCCTCAACGGATAGACTAGGCTTACAATACCTAACAAAACACAAGTAACTCACTTCCTGAAACTCCTTTCTGATAATAGAATTTTTACTGCTAACAGCATCAGGAAAACAAAGATAAATAGTTTGTAGTAGCAATGATCAACTTCAACCAAATCATTCCTCCTATTACTTTTCAATATTCTAAATACAGATGAATCCATTAGGCAGGTAACATCTGGGACTCCCTTTGGCATAAATTGAAATGTGGCCATTAAAGCACTGATAAAATAAATTTTATTGCACAATACCAGTATTGACTTTTGCTATTGTATGATCCTAAGGAAAAGATCCTACGGTGCCTCAAAGAAAATTCAATTTTGGCATAAATTGAAATGTTGCCATCAAAGCACTGATAAAATAAATTTTATTGCACAATACCAGTATTAACTTTTGCTATTTTATGATCCTAAGGAAAAGATCCTAAGGTGCCTCAACAGCGATAATTTCTTGTAGTCAAGAAATTTTCAGTGGCACAAAAAAGAATTTGAATATGAATATGAATAAAAGGCCTATGAAAAATAAACTTACCCTGTTCATGCGGAGAAAGATGCATGGCTGTCCTTTATCATAGCCAAACTTGAATGATGACTCATTTTTCCAGCATGGTCCAAGTTTGTCAAGGTCAAACCGGCACTGTTTCTTCTGATCTTTTGGGCGAGGCGTGCGATCCTCAAAGGAACAAAAGCTGTTATCATACTTGTCTTGGTCAGTTCCTGTCTGTGCTTTATAGGCTGTTAATAAAAGATATAAGAAGTGTGTTTGAACAACATTGTAGTCTAGCCTCTATTACTTATAAATAGAATAATTCATGTCAAAGCTTGCCCTTATTTCAATATACTTTACTGGAATACCTCAATATCATATTATCTTAGTAAAAGCACATGCACAAACTAATAAGTATTGTCACTGTACTTTAAAGATCATTGAACATTCTTATAAAAATCTGAATTCATTTCTAAAAACGGTTTTGAATATGTGCTACTGAGATGTTCAGTAAGGCAGCTGATGAAAAACATTTAGTAGTTTTTCTTCAACTATTGGCAAAAAATTAACACACATTTTCAAAAATTTGATATGTAAAGTAACTAAACAATAGCATTGTATAAAAACTTGTTCTGAATTTTATTATAAAAAATCATAGCATCAGTGATGTGTAAAACATTAATCAGGGGGATGTTTTTTGGTATTCTATTTGGGAATTTCTAAAGAAGAATATCATTGTTCTCCCCAAGCCTTGGTGCTTGTGGCGTGTTGTCTTGCAGCGATTTTTGAGCACTGCTCTGCACTGTGCTTGAACTTGAATACATAATAGATCTCAATCACAAATTAATTTACAGTTTTAAAAGCAGGTCAAATTTTACACCGTAGTGATAAAAAATTTATACTGGAGTTTTGGCTTGGAGTCCTTTACTCTGACGAAGGACTCCAGTCCGAAATACCAGTATAAATAATAATCTTTTCACTCCAGCTTAAAATTGATCCATTTTAAAACTGTTTCTGTATAAACACCGACACAGCATTCCATTTATAAATTACAAATTAATTTAGTCTGAGACAGATCAAAGCAAGTATTCTAGAAAAATATGCTCATCAAAAATATTAATATATGCCACCACTCTGTTGAAAATCTTGGGGAGAACACTGATAAACAATAAAGTTTGGCTTGGTGTCATTTTCAAATTGAAGTCCAATCATATTAATCAGATTTTTATCATTTAACCTACTAAAAGTAACTTAAAAAGTGTTGATTCCAAAGAAATATGAGACAAAAAGTCTCCATCTCTTGCATTTTATAACCAAATAGATAAAAGCAGAACTTCAAATATTAAAATAATAATTATTAAAAACTTCAAAAATCAAATTAAGTATTGTATTTTGAAAAGAAAATCTCCAAAATCAAGAGTATATAACCCACCAAGTATAACTGTATAAAACAAGCTTACGTTTTAAAAATTTCTCGATTTGACCAACATATCCGTTATAGCCACCAGCATTTCCACCATACTTAAAATCATATATTTCAACAGGCACTGCTTTAATACCTGTTAAACAAACAGTCAATACATGAGTTGGTAAAAATGTTGCTGTTGTTGCTGCACTGATCATGTATCCAGTAGATGGAATTTTCTGTTTTCAAGGGGAAGTTAAATTCTTATTTTATTGGATTTGTAACACTGATTATGAAGGGTTGTCAATAAGATTTGAAGTTGGCGGAGATATTCTGAAGGTAGACAGCACCTTTACCCTACCTATTTTATTTTCTTAAACCGTCTTTGTAATGACCACTTTTTTCCTGCTTATTTCTGCCAATTTTGAGCTGCTAAAAATGTTCAATTTAGTAGTTAGCGATATTGCTGGGTGCCGGCACTTATTGACAACCCTGATTATGTACAGTAGCAAAAGGGTTTTTATGGAACTTACCATGGTAAAAGGTTTCAATAAACAAAATATTAAGTAAATTTGTTAAGTAAGTTTGTGTACAATATGTAATGTTTAATGAACACAAGACAGTAATCCTATGTACAGTAAGTTTTCAAACAAAAATGTGTTCAGTAATAAGGTTTGTTTTTTAAAAAAGAATATGAAGGCCCATATCACTCTACTTTTATCACTATAAAAAAAATTAGAAAACTATGTAATACAACATAAACAGAAAAATGAACTGTCACAGTTCTATAACACTAAGGTCAGGCAATAATCTTAATAAACAGATCACATTTGTTGTTTTCTCTAAAAATGCAGAAAATATTCAGTTAAATGTTGGACATTCTTATAGTTTGCAGTGAAAACCTAAACCGAGAATTCACATAAAAATTTATGGTGAAATTACTGTATTGGGGCATACTTAATTATGCAGACAATTTATGCATTAAATCTCATCTATCTTCTATACTAATAGCAGGGCTAGACACTAACTTTTCAACTTACTAGTCTAATGGCTAGTGTCAACTTTGATGCTACTAGCCAAACATTTTCTTTTACTA
>JAOBAY020054976.1:0-13124 GCA_025331085.2 Zoanthus sociatus
AAAACGTTAAATTGTGCAGTTTTTGGAGTGTTCCTCGTACATTTAGAGGATTTAAAAAAGATTTCTAAAAAATCAGATTTGGGCGTCCTGTGGTATTTTAGTCCAAATAAAAAACATCCCTTAACTCGAAACCTATACCACAATTCAATTCCACGAACTACCTGGCGTTATTCAGGAGGTCGAGTTCCACCAGAATTCGTTGTCAAACCTTTTCTTATCGTTGGGTTGAACGAAACCTTCATTTTTCGGGTTCTGCTACCAGACTATAAAAATTATTTTGATTTCTATGAAAAAATTGCCTTTCAAGATCCTCAGGAAAATCCAAAATTTGTGACTATATTTTGATCGGTTCTTTTGTTTACATAAAATAACTGTTGAAGTAATTATCTATCCAAGCACCGTGCCTGGATTAGTTTATTTATTTTGGCATTATTATACTGAAACTGAAATATGACGAGTGAGCTTTTTGAGTTCAGCAAACTCTCAGCCTCCTTTGGCTTTGTCATTGAATTAATTACTTTTAGGTGGTACTCTATGTTTCATTGAATCAAATATAAATGCAAAAGTGTGCATGGCTTCCATGATAGTCTTAAATACTTTGTTTTACGACCTATTTTTCCAAAATTAAACGAAAAATTCAATTAACTGTGATCGATCAAACAAGTTCTGATGCAAGCACATTGTGACTAGTAGAGCTTGTTGTAAGGATGTAGCATCATTATCTGCTTTTAAATACTTTTGTCAGTCACATGACTAACACCACAGCTGGCGTGTTTTGCTGAACAATCAGCATGGACACAGTTGATTTCCAGCTTCTTTATTAAAGTACATATTTTCGTCTTTTTGTTTGTTTCATGCAAAATTGAAATGCTAAAAATATAAAGCATCGTAAGCATATGATTGTAACTGAAAACATACAAATCTACATTGCATACATTTCAAATAAAAACCGTCCATTTTTACTAAACTTCTAATATCAGTATTGTTATAAAACAGTTTTTGGCACATTGACTTTTGATAGTGGCCCATAAATTTCAAAAATGGCCCACTGATTTTCGAGGAAACGGGCCAATGGCCTATAAGCCTTTCAGTTCTTCCCAACCCCGACAGGGGGCAGAGATCTTACCAATTGTGCCAACCATTCTCATCCAAAAGGGAGTTCAGGAGTACATTCAAGCTATTTACCTTACACCTGAGCTTGAATCTGAAACACTGTCATCCTCCACAACTGGATAAGCTTTACGGAAGCTTCGATATGCCATTACAGAGGCTTCAGGATTTTCCTTCCACTGCTCAAGAGCAGAAATAAACTTTCGATATTCAACAGCAGTTAGCTTGTAATTCCTCTGTTCGTACTAAAATAAGAATTTACAAAAAATGTGAGATAACACGTGAGATAACTTGAATCAATTGGGAACGATATAACCTGTAACAACCAATACTTCACAAACGGTAATCAAATACACATTTATATCAACAGGTGTTAAAAAATGGGTCCAAGGTTGAGATTTCATAACTATCTTGAGTAGTACAGTGGTTGCAGTTTTCATTAGCTGTCCAAAAGTATTAATCTGTAAAAATTAAAACCTGTGTGAAGTAATGTACACATATAAAACTTATCAGTTTTCATCAGTCAAAAATCATCACAGCTCATCGATGCACACACTTTAATTTGCCAACGTAAGTCAAGTATGCTCTGAGCTATGACTTTGTGCACATAAGATCAAAAAAATCATTGCAGCACTCCATAAAATACCTAGGTTAACACTTGCTTTCATAAATTTTCCTCACAACTTTCAAAGTTGATTTTCATGTCCACAAAATGTATAATCATTTGTTTTTTGTGTTTACTAAGTCCACTTTTTTATAATATTTATTAACACATACAGGTAACTGTTAAATTATTTTGAATGTAATTTGTTTGCCGAACTTAAAAAAGTGTTGACCAATCAGATAAGACAGCAACGAACATGCTCTCAACTAAATATACAGCATTGTCAAATTATCTTTTGCCTTTAGCTCCAAGTCTAACAAACTATTCAGTATTGTAAAATAAAAATACAAACATAACGAACTTGTCTTGATAACCATAAAAACTCAAGTCCTTTGAGTGTCTTTGAAAACTTCTTCAGCACCCCTTGAGTTTCTCAGGAGTTGTGTTGGTTAGCAAATTAACCCATTTTCAAAATGTTGTTTGGCATCTTTGAAGCACTAATCTACCAAACAGCCCGTGCTGTTGTATGTGTATTTTAAGCTACTCAGACGAACCAACATCCACAGACTATTCTGACAAGTGGGTCAAAACAACTTGCAAATTCTCGTTTACATGACACCTATACCCAATGACCTCTGGGTTACTCAAAAATGCGACTATGATACACAGATAGACGAAAAAGTAAACCTAGATTTGGGCTCCCTTCAGGTATCCCAAGTAATGAAACTAAATTTGAAAATTTGTAAGCATTGTAGAATTCAAGGAAACAAAGGGTACTAAGGTATTGAATCAAAATATACATGTACTGTAGTTAACATACTCTGGAAAGAAGTTTCTGAATAGAAGCAAAATCCTTCTTTTCAACTAAACCATCCACATTTTCTATGAGTGGGTTTTCATCAACCAGAAACAAATTGTTTCTCTGCAAAGGTAAAATATAACAACAGAACATTAATTATGAGCAATCAATATTATGTTATTACTATAATATGGAACATCAAACAAATTGTTCTAATTATAAGAAATGTTTAAAAATTGTTTTCCTGTTGATGTGCAGTCTTGCTTGCATTTTCACAAACAGCAGAGATCTGAATAAAAGTCTAACACGTTGGAGTGATTGAAATGTTTTGATTAAGACTTAAACTGGTATACCGAAAGAAACACAACAATAACAAGCTAGATGTAACAGAGCAGTGGACTTCTGTGAGAACTGCTTTAAACCACACCTCCGAGAAAATAGACATTTCACTGAAACATGGATGATCAAAATCAACTAATGACTATCAGTCACTTGTTTTAGAAATCATAACAAGCACTGCATTACTAGTTGACGTCATTCACCTGTTGAAGACTTGCAGTGCTGGCCAAAACGTCATTACCTTTATCATAAATGATTTTTACATCATGAAACAAACAATAAAACATTTGTTTACAATTATAATTCACTAAAAAATATGCATATTTACTTTAAAACATATTATTTCACTCAATCAACTAAATTTCCTAGATAAACCCTTGTGTTTGTACCACTCTACTAACCAGAAAGATACAAGCATTAAAAATATTTTCAATTTCTCTTTTTTTTTCTGCTGCAGAATCTAGATATATTTAGAAGTAAAAAAGTTTAATAAGTAAATCAATATCAGTTATAGGGTAAAAGAAAGAAAATCATCTGGTTTTTCAGATTTAATTTCTAAACAAAACCCCTTGATTTGAAAAAGTGATAAGATAGGCTGTTACTTTACCTTTGTTTCATTTATAAATTGGTGCACTTCTTGCAGCCTCAAAATATTGCCACTTCTTATTAAAGCTTGACACAAAGCATCAAGGCTTTCTTGTATACCTGGTTGGTTCAAAGCCTCGGGATTTCTCATCATGTTATCAAACACTTTAAGTGCTTCCCAAGTTCGATCTGCTTGACTCAATGCTGTTATCAAAGGGTCGTATAACTGTATAAAGAACAGTAAAAAACATCTGAGTTCAAATTTTTATGAAACATTCTTTCAAAAATTCAAAACACTGTTTTATCACATGGATAGATAACACAAAACACAAATATTTTGCATTTTTTCACTAGTGAAGATATGAAAAAGTTATGTACTAAATGTCCCGCATCTACACATGCATCTCAAAAATATTTTACAGCCAGTATTTTGTTGCCCGTTTCTGCAAAATATTAATACAGCAGTTCCTTGGGTTTCTATTTGGTGAAACTTTGTCTAGTAAATCTTGTAAAGTATTGGTCATCACTCAAGAATATAAATCATATCTTTGCACAACAATACAATATCCTTTGTTTATTACTCAAATTAATACTCCGTGAACCATATATCATCTTCTATGGCTTGAACTTACTTGTGGATGGAAAGGAACTTGAAGAACATCCATCACCCTAACAACTTGACTTATGTCATCTACAGCTGATTTTGCTTCAAAAATGGCTGCAAGCAAGTTGTTCCATGGCTACAAAAAATAACTCAAAGCAAGTTAATCACACTGTGTTTAAGTGCAATACATAATTCTGAAGGAGTAATAAGTCTGTAGCATTAATGACGTCATTAAAATGGCTTTAAAGTATCCTATTAAAATAATCATAATACAACTTTTCAAAGGCTAACTAAATTTCCATTTTAAATTTCTAAATTTCTAATTCCCACCCCTCCCCCTACAGTATTTGGCATCCCTAATCATGTTCTGAGCTTCTCAAGCTTTTGAAAGCTACTCTCATCGGCTGCCGTATTTTTCAAATATTTTTAAAAAGCACAGCTTTAAAAAAGACCTCTTAAAAAGATTTGTTATCAAATACTCTTCACCACCTTATAACCAGTAGATAAGCTAGTATATACCCTTTTTCCTCAAAGCACCAACCTTAAGATTTATGGTCAAGGTGTATGCATATTATATATGCAAATTCATGTCAGAATAGGATCAAGGACACAAAATCACAGGCATTTCTTCCCTGAAAAATTTGCCCCGCAAGGAGGAGGAGTGGTAACAGATGTACACAGGTTAAATTTGTATGATTTTAAAATTATCAAATAAATTATAACGGAAGAGTCAACTTAGAAGTTAGACTTCCTGGAATGGAACACTAATTCACCACAGATTCATTTCAACAAGAAACTGGTACTCATATAGAACTGAGTGTAGATTTCACCAGAGTAAGTCGGGTAGTGTTTTACACAAGTGCAAAACAAAATGGTCTGACTGTTAATTAAACTTATGTGACTTGTTTGTTACACAACTGACCACTACAGCAAACAATGACACCTCAATAACAAGAAATTATGGTAATCACTGTTGTGACCCATATTTGAAAGGACCTTCCATATTTGGGAGTGCATCCCTTATTTGGAAAAGATAGCGGGTTTTGTGAGATATACATTTAGGAAATCATTTTGAAAAAAGAAGTTAGTTTTGATTCATGAAAGTTAGAGTAATTCTAGGTATATCTTTATGGAGTTTTGTGATTTACGACAATCACCAACCACCAAATTTTTGTCCTAGATACAGTAATTTTAACACTATTGCTTTATACATTCCAAAGTTTTTCAGAACTGATGTGCATAAAGAACCTTGTCAAGCAAAAACAAAAGGTGTGGAACAAACCTTTGGTTGTATATCTATGGTTCTCTTTTCAGCAAGATCAGAGATAAGTTTCACAATTCCTTCAATCCAGTCAGGCACATTCCATGCATTTTCCATTACTCCAACCACTGCATCATTTGGAAGCTGGAGAAGATCTCCTTTATAGTTGCACAATACTAAGCACAAGTCAGCCCAGGAGGCTGTCTCACAAAGAACCCTGTTAGGACATTTTAACTCAAAATTTAGTATCAATCTGCCCAATCTACAGAATCACAATAAAATATTTTTGTTGTCACTAGTGCTAGTTGCTGCAAACAGGACTTAAGTTCTATTTTTGTTTCTGGGGTGCACTAGTTATGCCAGAGCTAAATTCCTGGGCACACAGTTCAAAATGTAGAAGCACAGCTATGAATTCTGAGAGCAGAAAACAAAAAAAAATTTAGACATTTGTTAATAAGTAACTGTCTTAGCATTATTGCTTGTTGAGGTTGAAAATGACAGACATGTTCATGACTGCTGTAGATGGCTGTTAAAGTGTTATGTGATTTAGAATGAACAAATAGAAATAATGAATAGTGAGTTTTATTCAATGGGCTTTCAAGTAAGAGAATAAATTAAGTTAATGTTTGCACACTGTTTATGCTGTGAAGTAAAAAGTCTTTTAACCCAAAATGTTGAGAGATTCTTACCTTTGACACTAATCAAAAAAATGCAAATGTTTTACAATATATCTTCAAAATAAAGATATGAAGTAGCAAGTGCAACCAGTAAGTTGTTAACCCTTTCAGTCCCAGTCAGTTATCAACACCCAACTTCTCCTTACATAACACATATAAAATAAGACATTTATTAATGAGAAAATGGGAATTGATCAAACATAGCAAACTACTAAAGATTAAAAGCAAAATTCTCTCAAACTTGTTGAATGAGAAGTAAGGGCTCATGTTGGGAGAATTTAACAATTACACCTGGGACTGAAAGGGTTAATGCAAATTTACAAAAAGATACTAAATTTTTAACTTCAGTCGGTAATAAACCTGATAACATAGATCTTGTTTATTTCAACAACTTCTTGTTATTGTTTTTTTAACAAAACCTATATTAGATCAAACAAATATTTTTTACTTAAAAAGATTCCTGCATTGTCCTTCCACACATTTTGTTCAAATCTTAAGAAGGCAAGCATGCAGGAAAACATGCTGTGCACAAATAATCAATTCTTTAAATAAACTTCTTGCTGAATTTTGGTCTTGTAAATAATCATATCTGATTCAACTTATCATAAATTTTAATAGTTGCCAATTTCAGACTGATATAATTATTAATTAGCGTTAAATAACTTTAATAATTATACTTCTTTATATATTGTATAAAATCAACATCTTATAAGGTTATCATTTCCTTACTTTGTGTAATATATACTGGAACAAAACAATTCTTTTAAATATCAATTAGATAACAGTAATCAAATATTCCTTACAAATCAAAGGATACACCCTGGAGACTATATGTTATTTCTTAATTGATACTTTTAACAAGCAACAAATAGATAGAAATACAGTGGAAAAAAAAAGTTTCTGAGATTTCAATTTATCAGTTACTGCTGGTCATTTTAGATAAATAAAACTAACTCAAAGATACATGTTCATTTCAGACTAGCAGCCTCAAGACTTAACATTTATTTAACAACTATATTTACCAAGTACTCTTACTTTTTATATGGTATATAATTTATATATTCATCACTATTTCTAAAGTGAAATTGTTTTTCTTAATCATAACTGATAATAATTTATTTATTTATTTAATGCCTGCATATAATTATATAATTTTTTATGATGATCATAATAAACTGATCTGAACTTTACTGTAGTACGTAAAAAGATATATATTTTTGGTATATTTAACAATTCTGAAACAAATTGTATTCTAGGATGTTTCCTGATTCCGTATTTTATTTGTTTGGTGGTGGCGGGAGTTCCACTTCTGATACTTGAAGTGGCTTTGGGACAGTTTATGAGTCAGGGTGGTATTACAGCATGGGGAATATGCCCTCTTTTTCAAGGTTAGTTTATTTACATGTAAATCTGTAATATGTAAAGAATTATTTTAACCTTGATTAGGTGACCTTGCTTATGTATCTGCAGGTTCCAACTTTTAAAAACACAAGCTTTCGGTTGTCAAACTACAACCTTTGACAAGTGAAAAATATTTAGAAAGACTCCGTATATAAATTAAAGTTAAAAGGTGTGAAATAAGAATTTAAAGTACTTACATTACGATAAAAACAATAAAAAACTAGAGATCTAAATATAAAATGTCAGTAAAACTATTTTTTTAAAGAATAGTACATTATATTGTTTTGGGAGTGGTTTTATATACAGAGTCTTTCTAAATATATATTTTACTTGTCAAAGGTTGTAGTTTGACAACCGAAAGCTCGTGTTTTTAAAAGTTTTAACCAGAGAACATTTCTTACCATTTTGTAATTTTATGCCTGGTTGCGACTCATCAATGTTCCAGTTCAAAATCTGTTAGCACTAACCCAGGGATAAACAGATAGAGGCTTTTTAAACATTGTTACTGGCTGGAAATTGGTGGAGATAAGCAGAAAACAGTGGTCATTACAAAGATGCTTTTGGAATGATTTAATAGATAAAATAAATTGTGCCATCTACTGTCAGAATATCACTTCCAACTTCAAATCTTACTGACAGCCCTGGGTCAAATATCAAACCCGTGGTTTTGTTTCCATTGTCTATACAGAGATGGGATTGATCTGTCATTACGACTTCACCACGGACAAAACTGTTCTTTTTACAATGGTAGTAATTGCAGAGCATCGAATCGTGGGCGCATCATTCTATTGTTTTGTTTACACTTCTGATTGGCTCTCGGCATAGTGAGGAATGCATTTTTTAATCCATTGCATCACTTTGATATATTTCGAGTGAAATTCAGGAAATTAGAATTTGAAACTGAAATTTTGTGAAAATGTTTACTAACTACTGCATTGGAGATATTTTAGAAGCTGTGGATGAAAAGGTGTATGGGCCATGTGTGTTGTCATTGATAAAAGCAACAAGAATATTACAGTAATGTTTCCTCCATGGCCGTGCATTTATAACAGAACGATCGACAAAGAAGAAAAAATTTGCATAAATTATCTTACCCCCACCAGCGGGGGTTGTTAAAAGACCACTTTAATCCGTAGCGAAGTTATAATGAAATTTAGCATTAAGTATTTTCTTAGGAAAAATAACAGTTTTAAATTGTTAGTAATAGTTTATTTAATCTTTTCCTTAGAGATGCAATAATTGCTGCAGCTGTAATTTTTGCTTACTAGATAACTCAGGGTTAAATTTAACCACAGGCAGCCCAAGCTTTTATTGTGAATAGGATGAATATGTCATGCATACACGTGTGGACTCACTGTTACTAATATAATAAAGACTTAGAGTTTGATAATTGTGTGGAAATTACTTTACCTCGTTGATTTACGAGCAATAAAGTTTTCTCGCTTCATTCAAGATTGCCTTTCATTTATTACTTCTCCAAGTTTTCAGCCATTTATTTTAAGGCTTCAAACTGCATTTTGCAAAAAAAAAGTTTCACCTTCAATAAAATTGGGAAGGCTGGAGACTCGACATGTTTCTAGCCACAGTTTGCTCAACACAAAACAGCTTCCTAAATCCCAATAAAATTATCATCCCTGCAAATGTCAATAAATTTCTCTGCACGTAAAACTTTTTAGTTGCTGACTTGAACAATGAATGTCGAAAAAACTTGAATAATATTCGGCTTTTCACCTTTCTGTTGATGCGTGGTATCCTTCGTCATGCAACAGTGCACACGGTCATTTATAAACCTCTCCTGATTGGTTCATTCAAATCACATCTTCATGGGAATTGTTGTCGCACATGTGAGTTGAATGAACCAATCAGAAGAGAGATTTATAAATGACCGCTTTTGGTTGAAACTGCATTTATGCAGTCTGGTACTATCTCTGTGGTACCTAAAGAAGGAGCTAGACTTTTACACCTGTGGCAAATACTTGTCTTTTGTATTGTTGACCACCAAAATCTATTTCAAATGAACACTGATTCTGAGTGCTCCTAAGTTCGAAACTATATATATCTTATAGTAAGTCTCTGAGCATGCCCGACAAGAACTTGACATGACTCATGCAGAGCTTTTTTCGGTATTATCTTCTCTGCAGATGTACCATAAGAAAAAGCTCTGTTTTCAGGGTGGGTATTTATTGGCAAAGGGCTTTGTTAAATTAACATGTTCTTAAAGAACATTTGAGGTCACTGTAACATAAATATTTAATGTTTTTGTTTATGTTTCAATTCTCTAGGCATTGGAGTTGCAAGTGTTGTAATTGTTCAGTATTTGAATATTTACTATATTGTCATTCTTGGGTGGGCATTATTCTACATGTTCAACTCCTTCCAAAGGAGACTTCCATGGTCTCATTGTGAAAATGATTGGAATACCGAAGCGTGCTTTTCTGGACTGATCAAACCAAAGGTCATCAATTGTACCAATGGATTCTTTATGGTTGGCAACATAACAAAAAATTGCACTATAAATGGTACCGCTACTGTTGAACGAGTCTCAGCTATTGTGGAATTCTGGGAGTAAGTAGTCTAGTTGTTTTTTTGCTTATTTTTTTAACAGAAAAAAATAAAAGTAAAGCTGGAGTACACAGAGAAAAACCCTCGGAGTCAGATTGAGATCGACAAATCTCAGCCACACACATGGACTGAGCCCAGGACTTGATCCCGGGTTATGGAGGTGGGAGGTGCAATTGATGACCACTATGCCAAACTGATCATGACTCCCCAATTGGCAGTTCATAGAGATATGATAAAAAGCCAAAAGCTAAATAAAATGGTAGCAAATAATAACAATAACTATAATTACAATGAATGATTGTCACAATGAAAATATAAAAATAATAAAATAATTATGAACGATTTGAAAATATTATTGATTTAGAAAGCATTTTTTGTCAACTCATCTTGTAGTTTGTAGAATGAAAATTAATTGCTGTTTTATGGAATATAGACAGTGTTTTTCTCATAGTATTTAAACCATCATGCATTTGGATCCCTGAGCTTGGTTCTCGTGATCTGCCCTCATGTGTGTACGCAAGCTTTGAACAAATGTCAAAACATAAATATTTAATGTTGGTAATAATCTTTTGCACCTGTCAAAAACGGATTTATCTACATATGGAAAGCCATGATTTTTCTTCCTATTTCATACCTAGGATAAACCATATAGGACTGGTGTACTGTACATTTTTGCTAAGTAAACATACAGTATATATGGTACATTTAATTTTGGCCTGTAGATTAAATAGAATTGAAAATGGAGTTTTAAAATTAATGGAATTGTTCACCAATTTTATTTCATCATTTTGTTTTCACTTTCACTGTTTTGATTTTGATAAAATTAAAATGATATTTATAAAATTATTGTAACATCATCATGTAATATTTTTTAATTGTTGGTAAATTAAGTCTTCACTGATTCAGGCCTTTTCATTTGACGCGTGTGATTGCATGTGCATACGTAAGCACACACGCGAACTGAATTATGGGTACTTTTAATTGCACGTGTGAAATGCAAAATTAGATCAAATTTGCACAACCTGAAATTAGTGAAAAATAGTTGTGCTTTGTAGGAAATGTAGGTAATTGATGAAAGTGTGGTGAAACACACTTTCATTTGGCTTGTTTCCAGTTTTCTAATTATTTGACGTATAAATTTATAATTCAGTAATGTACATGTGTGAATAGTACATGTGTGAATGACACGTGCAAACTGGTTCACTTGTGCAAATCACTGCACACCTGTAATTTGCTCACAAAAAGGCCTGCTGATTAATCATTCAA
Source organism: Zoanthus sociatus (assembly GCA_025331085.2). Taxonomy (NCBI): domain Eukaryota; kingdom Metazoa; phylum Cnidaria; class Anthozoa; order Zoantharia; family Zoanthidae; genus Zoanthus; species Zoanthus sociatus. Next base: position 11,209 of record JAOBAY020054976.1, read on the forward strand.
AACTATAAAATAATTATTTTATTTATAGCTATGATAATTACACAATCGTCATTCAATTATATAATGTAGCATACTGTACAAACCATGATATGCTTTGATATGAAATTATTTAATATCAGTAATGAAATACTACAAAATGGATGGTGCCATATTATTTTTTTTTGAACTTGCTTAAAGCTTAGCTAAATGCATTCTTCAATGTTGATGGCAGGCGCAGAGTGTTGAAAATCTCTGAAGGATTGGACAGTGTTGGTTCCATTAACTGGGAAATGGCCCTTTGTCTGCTGTTGGGCTGGATTATCTGCTATTTCTGTATATGGAAGGGAGTGAAAACTACAGGAAGGGTAAGCATAAAGTACAACAGTTTTATTAGTTACACAATCATGGCAGCAGGGTTTTCCCCAGAGCAGAGGTACTACAGGTAAGAGACGGGATGCTCATTAAATTCATGAAGTTACCTTCTTATGAAGTTACCTTCTCATGAAGTTACCTTCTCATGAAGGTACCTTCTCATGAAAGTACCTTCTCATGAAGTTACTTTCTCATGAAGTTACCTTCTCATGAAGTTACCTTCTCATGAAGTTACCTTCTCATGAAGTTACCTTCTCATGAAGTTACCTTCTCAAAGTCATTAATAATTCATCAAGTTAGAACAAAAGAATTCATAACTGTGACCATGTTTGGAAATGTGATCTTAATTAGTATATTATATTTTTGCAATTTTATTTCTTCATTTACTCCTTAATTTTATATTCGATTGAGAAGATATATCAGACACTCGAGACAGTGTTTCAATAAATTTCCAAATACCTCAAATTTTGTCAAAAATACTCTGTTGCACGTCATGTTTTCAATTCTCTTCTTGGTGTTTGGAAATGTGATGAAACACTGTCTTGAGTGTTTGATGTATTACTTTAAATCGAAATCTGCTGGTCCTGGAATCAGTGTCAGAAAATCTGATTAACTACATCTACACAATGAAACAAGTGACATTATTCTCATTCCAGCAAGCAAAGATTGCAGTCGTTTGCACAAAAATCTTCGTACAAAAAAGAATTTTGGGTTTGTCTCTCATTTGTATTTGTTTTTCCAACTAAAAAAATTTGTGATTATGCTCTGATTTTTTCTTTTTGTCGCCACGTTTTCACTCAGAGAAATCCCCAATTGTGTGGCGTGACTTGGCTTGCCCCAGGCTTTCACTGCTATAACTACGGACATCATGTGACTTGTCCAGTACGAAAAAAGATGGTGTGGGGAAGAGTTGACCAAAATGGGAATTGGTGAAAGGAAAATCTTGTTGTTTTGAGCTTATTTCTTGGGAATTTTTTACCAGAACCATTTAGTTTTACATTCTTTTATATATTTTGGGAACAAAGCTAGCAAAGCAGTGCATGAATGTAAGAGTAGAACTGCACAGCTGACCAAACTGAATTGCCATCTCGGAGTGATCTTGTCAAAACAACTCAGGAATTTGTATGTTTTCGCTCCTAAATGTTTGCCACCATAAAACAAACCAATTTCAACTATTGTTAATCTGGTATTCAATAAATCTGGCAAAGGATTGAAATCCATTTTTAAAAAACAAACAGAAAAACTGATCAAAAATGTTGCCAACATGTTAAAAAGCCGGCCAAATTAAATAACCTGAGTGTTTTCTCTAAGTGACAAATTTTACTGGAGTAAAAGCTCATCAGTAAAAATCATTTTGGTTAATATAGGCCGCAGTGGTTTGAATTTTTTGAAGACTCGGCCAGAGGTTGGGACTTTTGCATAAAATTCTTATTTGCAGACTCTAAGGCCCCGGGGGGTACTCCCTATATTGGTATGATAGGGATGATTGTCGTATTTTTTAGGGGTCAAAATTGGCGATTTGGTATTTTTTAGGGGTTTTCAGAAAAAAATCGAGTTATTTTAAT
>JAOBAY020055001.1:0-13121 GCA_025331085.2 Zoanthus sociatus
TAATTACTAAAATTTCTCATTTTTCTCACACATTTGTTCTAATTAGCGACAAATTTTAGGAAGTATAAGGGTGAGTTTGGTTGGCACAATTGGTATAAGATCTCTACCTTCCAACCACAAGTTCCCCAATTGGATTCCTGCTCTGCCGAGATTTGAATATCGGTACGACCTTCCTTTCCACCTAAACTAACTCGGCTCTCAATTCTTCCGGGGTAGGTAGCTCTGCTCGGAGCTAACCAGCAATGGATTAGTGTCCCGTCCAGGGGGAGTCAAAGACTCTCATCTACTTGACACTACAGAAACCGTAGATAAGCACCAGCACCATGGGCAACTAGTCTCGTAAAGGATTTAGCTTTTAGTTTTAGGCAGTGAAGTTTGATGCTTGGGTGTTCCAGGTAAATAATTCAAATGTTTATAAACATCAAACAATGGCTCTAAACTGAAGGAACCGAAAAGAATGCGACGCAGTTTTGAACGTTGTACTGAGTTCAAAATTGTAAGATATTTTTAAGGGGGGAGTGGGTTGAGTACAATTATCCATTTATTTTGTTTACATAACCTAAAAGCTTCAAAGAAGGGTTGATGTAAGTAATGAACTAACCTGAAAAGTTTATTTTTTTCGGCGTGAAGAATCAAAATTATAAAATAATTGAAGTAGCCTAGGCCGTTTATCAGATTTTGATAACACTCTAGAAATGCAGAAATACAAGCCGCATTTCCCTCGTGTTCTGAAATGTTCGTTGTGTTTTATCACAAGCTAATACACGGCTTAGGTCTATTTGTTAAGTAACGCAAACTGAGATATTTTATTTTGATATGTCGGTCGTACAATTACTGGAACAGAAAGCTGTCAAAAATAATTAGTTTTTCCCGTGTAAAGTAAATGATCTGGTACTCACTTGATAGGGATGAAAAGATTCTTTGTTTGCTCCCCGAAATCTTTCGGGGTCAAACTTCTCTACATCGGGCCACGCATCCGGGTCATTGTGCAATGCGTAAACTGGTATTATAACCTCCGTTCCCGCTGAAAAATTCACGCCATTGATTTTACAGGATTTCTTACACTCTCTGTTCATGTGGTACGCTGGTGGATGAAGCCGCTGGGCCTCGTTAATCACACAATCAAGGTACTCGATTTTCTGAACAAGGTCGTACATAGGTATACCAGTATTGGACTGTTAAGCAATCAGAAACAACAACTAACCTTAATATGAAAATAACAAACACGTAACTACTGGATCATCGCCAGTTTCTGACTTCCAAGCAAAAAAATAGTTGGTGGTGAGCCTCAGTTTAGAAGTCGCTTGCCTTGCCAGAACAGAATAGAATGACAAACATGCTTAGGTTTTCCCTTCAAGGGTCTAATCTTCTATTCGGCAGATTATCAATTCTGGTTTGAAAACCATTGAAAACTATAGCAGACTCACGGTTGGTATTCCTAATTTTCTGCCTATTAAAGCAACCAAGTATATAGGGTTTGGCATTATCGAGGTTGTTCGTTGTTTGTTGAGGTTATCATTATCATTATCATTACCGTTACCATTACCATTATCATTATCATTACCATTATCATTATCATTATCATTATCATTACCGTTACCATTATCATTACCATTATCATTCTCATTACCATTACCATTACCATTATCATTATCATTATTATCACCATTATCATTATCATTATCATTACCGTTACCATTATCATTACCATTACCATTATCATTACCATTACCATTATCATTATCATTATTATCACCATTATCATTATCATTATCATTACCATTATCATTACCATTACCATTATCATTATCGTTATCATCACCATCATCATCATTACCATTAACATTAACATTATCATTATCATTATCATTATCATTATCATTATCATTATCATTATCATTATCATTATTATTATTATTATTATTATTATTTTATTATTAAGTTCACTCTGGGAATGTCTTTATATACGCTCCGCTATAACTAAGAAAAGAGAAAATACTTTATTTAACGTCAGATGGGAAGGAAGTGGTTGCCCATTTTTTCTTGTTAGAGGCTTATGTTTAATCAGATCTGAACTGTGAAAGTGAAAGTCGAACTTGCAGAGAGAGGTGAAAAACTCGCGGAGTCAGAGTTCGATGGACAAATATCAGCCCACGTGCAAAGCCAGGGAATCGATCCCGGGTCGCAGAGGTGGAAGGCGCGATTGATGATCGTTGCGTAAACCTCTAACAACTAAGCTATGACATGTTGTTACTGCCAGAAAATCTTAACTTGTCAAACTTTTACTCTGCGTATTGAGTTTTTCATTCATTAAGTTGAGTTTCCAAGATTACATACCACAGATTTGTTTTGAGATCCCAGACAAAAATTGCAGAAGGTGTGGAATTGTCGTTGCTACTATAAGTTTGAAAAGTATTTTGTGTTTTTTGAAATTTATTATTATTATTATTATTATTATTATTATTACTATTACTATTACTGTTACTATTATTATTATTATATCATGGTTAATAATATTTTGACAGGTTGCTAAACGTTTTGTTAATGGTTTAAAAAGGCAAAGCTTAATACGTAAGATAATAGTACTTATAAAGTTATCTGACCTTTTTCATTTACAATTTATTCTAGCATGCCAGGCAGCCGACTATCCTCGTGGTTTGATGGCGCACACAAGCCTTATATCCAGCGGTAGCTTCTCCGAGATTAGCAACTTCATGCCAGGTCTAAAGGCTATGATGCAGATCGCAACACAGCTCCGAGTTTGAGGAATCCACTCTTTCCCAGGAACTGTTGGTTACAGACAGATAATATGGATTTTAAAGTTCAACTACCTTCCAGCTTCATAACCAGTGAACTTTACTGGTCAAGTCAAGGACCCCTGGTGTTATTCAAACGTAATTTTACTTGGAAGAACTTGTCTTGGAATGGTTCTTGGGCTCCACAAAAAAGATTTTTACGAGCTTCTTAAAATGGTACTTCATTTTTCATCCGAATGAAAGACGATTAATTAATTGTGTCCACTAATGTATTGGACAGGTTTGTCCAGTAATATCTTTGTTGAAGCTCTCATTTCGAGAGGTTTCATGATCATGTGGAAGAGTTTTCGATGTTTGCTGGATATCGCGATTCTTTCTACGCCAAAATGGACTTTGTTTTTTTTTTTCATTTTTAGAACATGAATAAATTTTTGTTGAATAGTTTTAGTGTAAGTCACATTACTTAAAAATTGAAATTTCTCAAAGATATATTTAATGTAAGGTCGATTGAACACCTGAAAAAATATATAGACCGTTTTTCCAATGCAAATGTTCATTCGCCCCAGTCCTTCGTGGGGGCAATAAACACCTGCAAATCTTGTGAATTAACAAGACAAAATGTGACCGAGTAAAACTATCTTGCCCCCCGAGTGGCGTGAAACTGGTAAGACTTTGCATTACAAAAATGCCATATTGGCTCCTAGTGGGCTAGGATTGTATTTAACGCAAAATAGATACGATTCTTATGCAAAACTTGTATACATTTGAGTATAATTACGACCCAATTCGGAAAACTTGCCATGGTTTTGGTCTACATGTAAATAAGTTTTGTGCTATGGTGGTGTTGACGCAGTTTGTACGATCTCGATCATCCAGCTGCAAGACTATTGCTGAGATCTGAACATTTGTTTGACCTTTTTTCGCCTAATTCAACTCGGCTTTCTATTCATACGAAGTCGGTAGAACAAATACCAGCTTCTGTCGCCAGCTAACCTGCAATGGAAAAGTGATCCGTCCGGGTGAATCAGACTCTTATCGGCTTGCAACTGCAAGAAACAGGAGATAAGCACCGGGTATAGTCTGCCACGTTAGGTTGCAGAAATATTCAAATTTCGACAGGGTCGGAGATCGAACTGGAGACCCAGTGGTTGGAAGGCAGAGATCTTACCAACTGCCCAACTATGCCACTAGGCGCAATACGAAAATTTTACTATAAATAAGAGTTGCTAAAGTTTAAAACCGATTTAGTAAGTTTAATCAGATGGTCATTATCAAATGAGCTAAATACCGCGAGCCTTTTATCATAGTCGCGGCATCTACAATAAGTTTCACCTTTTTTCATGTTAACTAATTAGGGACTTTAAGACACCAGGACGGAAAAAATGGCGGTGGCAGTTATGAATAATATTCTTCCTCGTTTATATTTTGCGTTTTAAATCAGCGATAAATCTTTAGTTGCGGCTTTGCATGAGATTCAAGAACAGTGTAAGGTGTCGGTTCAGCTTCGAAGGAAACAATGATTTTCACATTTTGTTGTTTGACAATCGCGTCGTCGTTGCCTTTCTCTGGCTTCTACTTCGTGTAGAGTACACAGATCTTTGAACCAATCAAAAGAAAGGTAAAACTTATCCCAACCTTATTGCAGCCAATCACAAACCTTGTTAAATTCTGTGTCCTCTACCGAAAGTAATACTCCGTTCTCTCATCTTAAAGTCCCTAGTAAGCAGAACAACGTCAAGTTTATCGCTGCTGTTACATTTGTAGCTAAAGTACAATTCTATTAGAATTTCTTTACCAAGACTTGAAAAGTTGCCATCACAATAACAAATGTAATGACGGGCAGTAATAATATTTTACATTTCTTTGATATATTGCTTTTGCATTTTTTGCATATGCACTTAAACTTTAAGGTTACTGTTCAGTTTGAAATGACAATGACCAAAACTAGATTATTAGCCATTTGGATAGATCATTAATAAAAAATTACAAAAAAGGCTTTCGTTTTCTTTAAATACTTGAAATTATCAATCAAAAATTAAACAGCGATTTAGAGAATTTTATAAGGTTTTCACTGATGTATTGGTTTATAGGGTTACGTTTCAAAATTACAGATATGTGCTCCATTAACTGAAAATACCACTTAAACTAAACAGTAACCTTGATTCAAGAAAACAAACGAAATAGATTCTTCAAAGTCAGCTATAAACTAGTTAAGTATCATAGGAAATTGTTTACTCTTTTACATTTTTATAAATTCGTTACAATTGCGAGCCTCGAAAAAATGTAAAATATAGAACAATGAATTTTTAAAATTAAAGAAGTTTTCCAATTTCTTGAGTGGGAAGAAATTCAAAATTAGTTATTAAAGTAGCTGTAGTGATCAAAAGGGCAACTATTGCTTGTGTGTCGACTTTTTGGGCGTTTGACTTCTGTGTGTCTTGGAAGTGGATGAAATTGAGCGGGAGCATTTCCAGCTCGTTTTTGATAAATGTTGCAGTGACGTGCTTCTTTTAAACCCTTTCATTTTGACCGTTCCGTTGACCACTACCCAGAGCTTAGCAGAGCCATCTTAGCTAAGCCTTGGCAAGGATCGCATACAAGTTACTTCTCGCAGTTCTAGTAAAGAGACCGAAAAGCTTATCTTTGCAAGCAAAGACCTATATGTTTAGAATAAAAGAGAAAGTTACGTTGAGGACAAAAGGACCTTGGCAGAGCCATCTTGGCTAAAGGCCGGTTTTCACTAGCGACGCCGGAGTTGAGTCGGAGTCGTAAGAGAGCTTATGACCTAGTGAAAATCAAAGATCGGAGTCGTAGGCGGAGTAATAAGCTCGACGGAATCGGAGTCGGAAGAATCAGAACGTTTCCATTTTCTTCCGACTCCGCTTATGACTCCGTCACTTATGATCCAGTGAAAACTAGATTGTCGGAGTCAGAAGCAGAAGCGGAAGAACTAACCAATCACAATGGCAGTTTTCAGGCCCTCCGAGTACAATCCAAATAACATGGGGCTTGGAATCGAGCATTGTGATTGGCTTGATATTCCGCTTCTGCTTCCGACAACTTAGTTTTCACCGGATCATAAGCGACAGAGTCATAAGCGGAATCAGTATTCTGCTTCCGACTCCAACAGTTTGATTTTCACGAGATGGTCTGCGCTTCTGACTTCGACTTCGACTCGGTCGCTAGTGAAAACCAGCCTTAAGCCTTGACGAGTACAAGGATCGCATGCAAGTTATCTTTAGTAAAGCTAGTATCGCGGAGAGCGACAAAGCTAATCTACGTTTATATGACTTCTTTAGTTGCAAGTAAAGAACTATATGTTAAGAATAAAAGGACCTTAGCTTATTTTTGGCGGAGCCATCTTGGCTAAGCCTTAAGGATCGCATGCAAATGACTTTTAATCAAATTACTTTTGCATTTGTGTCACACTCGTTTAACCATTCAAACTCCACCTTAGAAATGTCACTTTGTCCAACTTAGTTTTGTAATTGGTGGTGCAGATTTATTCCCGAACTACCTCAGCAGTCCGCAAAAGCATTAACCCTAAAAAATAAAAAAGCGCCCTCCCTCACTGAATTTTGATAAACCGTTTTTTTTTTAAAGTGGCCTTAGTGTGGGTCTTCTTCCGATAAACAGCCTGTTCAAGAGTTCCGTTAGGTTTCCTGTAGATTTCAACGTCGAGGAAAGGTAGTCGCTGATTTAGTTCGATCCATAGTGAAACAAATATTAGGATATAGGCTGTTGAAATGTTCAAGCAAATCATCAAGGAGGTCTTGATGTGAAATTACGAAAATGACGAAATGACGTAAATTACGAAAAATGACGAAATGACGAAATGACGTCAAATCTTGTTACCCGGTTACTCAGCACTACCCGGTACCGCCATCTGACTTTGGCCTTCGGGACTTCTTCAATCGATATAAAGTTTCTGTGTGTGAGACAAGTTGTGCGTGAAGAATGCCTATATATTACAGCCTTGTCAGTCGTGGATCAACAATCCTTGTAGACTACACGGAGAACACAGGGAATTTCCAACAAGTAACTCAGACTGTGTTAGAGAAAGTGCCCTCACATGATACCAAATGTACCTACGTATCGGGCAGGTTGGTACAGTAGAGTTTGATGTTTGTTCATATCTTGGTTATTCTTAACACACTCTTGTAAATTTGATACGCATCATGTTAAGTCCTTTGACTTTTATTCGTATTCTGCTGCGACATTCTATTCGTAGGAAAACTTGGGCGCCTAAATTTATTCTTCCCATGTAAATTGTCATAACATTTGTGGACAGATATAGAGCTTTCGTGTTTTATGGTTTTCAAAATGCAGCCGCAAATTTTTACAGAAAGTGTAAACTAGTGACTATTTTAGGAAGTTTTGGAAGGCTGCAGTCTTTGTTTTTATGCAGAAGCCTGTCACATAACAATGACAGGCATACACCACATGTTAAAACATTTATTTTGAACAAAATAAAAAGTTATTTGCATTTGATAACGATTCCCATTAAAAAGTGAAAATTTTATCGCTTGTAAATAACGAAATATTTATTATGTGTGATGTCCTCCGTCTCTGCATTTGTTTTTCGGTCTTGAGTTTATATTCATTGCATATTTCTGAAAATATTGAAATAGCAATAACATATATATAGCGTTTTAGAACCGGAAGTAACATATCTGTTTTCACACTTTGCCATTTTAGAAAGTTTTTGTGTTTTTCAAATAACGAAAAGTCGTTGTTTTTATTTTTAGAGACTTAAACAAAACAATTATTTTGTATTGACAATGCTGGGGTTATAACTTGAGATTCTGTTCTTTTCAATCAATTCTTTTTGCCTACCCAAGACTGTAAGAGTTAAAATTTCATTCAACTAATTTTCAAGTTTTTGACCTATTAAGTACTATTGATTGATTTGATCGATCAGAACTTTTTATTGCCATTCTTTGTAATGCCAGTCTCAATCTTATGCCTATGTTACTAAAGTCGCCAGGGCCTGCAATTTGTAATACCTGTAGATGGGGAAAACATCTGTGTTTGCAAGAGTATTATCTTTGCATTTTTTTTTTTTTGTATAATTATAAAATTCCATATAAATGTATTTCTCCAGTTAGAAATTTTTCAAAACAAACGAAACCTTACAATTAATATAAAATTGCCTGCAAAGAATATTCAAAATCATACATCAGGGTTTACACGGTCATGAAAAGTCATTGAATTTGAAAATCCATTTTCCACACGTGGAAGTCATGGAGTTTTGGGAAAATGGCCAAGATCATGGAAACGTTATGGAGTTATATTTTTTTTTGAGCCATGGTTTTTGATGAATAAAATTTTAATATAATTGAGTGCAAATGCTGTTGTCACACGCACATTATGAGTAGGCTGTTGTGTTGGAGTGGGTTCTTTGATTTCTCAATATTTCTCAGTCAAAAATGGTATTTGGTTATGTAAAAATTATGGAAAAGTCATTGAATTTCATTCCTCATTCTCAGTGTGAGCACTGATATAGGCAAGTCTAAGTGAAAATTCAAAACTGTAGTTATAGAACACAAAAAAGCAGTGACGCAGTTACAGGCACAAAAATCTACTCTCGCTGAACATCACAACAAGACTATCATGATATTGCATGGGATGATGCAAGAATAATTTACACTTGTGAAAATTGACGGAAACGGCACATTCTCAAAGCCTCAGTTGCAAATTAATAAAACTAACAATGCTATCATCCTTGAGAATGAGTTTAAATTACCGAGGGAGAATTTATTGAGTATTATTCTAAAGACAAAAAACAAGAAGCAAATTTGAATTACATTTAAGCTTCATAGTCTTGCATGATCTGCATACTTATTTCTTTATCTCTTCCCCTGAAGGATAGTGTGATATTTGAAACATTGGCACATTTTAAGATTTATTTTAATTTAAACAATTTTTAACTGGAGAAATTAATTATTTGTATTTCCAGCTAGAAATTGAAGCCAGGATTATTATATGCACCTATCAATGCTATGCCTGTGGGGAATTAGGGTGGGTAAGGGGGGGTTGGGATTTGATAGAATTGCCTTGCCCTGGGGAGAGGGTTTTGATGTTTTGACGACAGATTATGATTTTTTACCAACAGATTATATGGTCTTGGGGAGAGGATTTTGACTTATATTGATCATCTGTTCAAAACCCTGGGAGTGAATTTTGACATTTTTGGAGGGTAAAATGTCAACTCATCATCCCTTGCCCACCCCACCCCCCTCACGAGCATAATCATTATTCATTGATAGGTGCATTAGAAAGAATAGACCATTTCATAGTTCCTAAAAGGTAACCAAGCCTCAACATGAAAGCGAGGCAAAGATTGACCTGGTACAGTTAGAGAAGTGGAAACAATTATCATGAGAAAGAAACGTATTAGCATGTCTATTATTTCCACTTCTCTAACTGTGTGAGGTCAACCTTCATCGTGGTTTCATGTAGAAGCTTGCTTACCTTTCAGGAACTGTGAAATGGTCTATTAACAAGTTAATTTCCTATATTTCCTTATTTTGGTTTAAACATTAATTTACCTAACTGTCAATAACTCAAGACAGTTTTAAAACAAACTAGTCACTATATACATAGCCAAGCCCTTGAAAAATTAGAAAATGAAAAACAGAGATTTGGTTCTATAATTTCTTCATCATGGTAACGACACGTTGCCAGTAATGATTGTTTTTGCAAAATCTTGTGGCCGGTATTATTATTTTTGCTGTATTTACAGAAATGATCAATTTGTTAAATATTATGTTATCAAGTGCAAAGTCTATATGGAAAAATATCAGACCGACATTTTGACATTACCGACCAAGTGCATTAAGGTTCATACAAAAAAGACTGAGGTCTGATATTCAAGCCTTTCCCTGAGAAAAAAAGCAGGCATGCTGAAAATAGCATGCCTTGGTTCAGTTAGGTGTGCAGTGGTGTGCGATTTTATTTTTACGTGTATAACTATATATTTCAAATACAAGTAAAACTTGGAAAGTCCTTCCCACTTTATCAGTTAGAACATGGTATTGACAATTCAAAACTGGAAGCGTTAAAGATCATGACTGTTTTGAATTGTTTCAATTATTTTAAAAATCTTTTATTGGAAGACCCGTGCATTTTTGAAACACTGTTTTTAAGCAAGTCAACATTTTTTCGATAATATAATATTTTTTAAATATGGTGTTTAGGAGTGTGATAAATCGCTTGCCTCAATGCATTTATGTGTGTGCTGAGGTGTGTGCATGCAATCACATGCCTCTCAGGGAAAGGCTTGGTCAGGTATTTGTACATCATTCTGTTCCATTTTGTTGTAAAACTGATATTTGGTACTGTAGTGATGTCTGTTGTAGCTACATAAATTGAACACTCCAGTCAGACATAATTATAGTTACTGAACAGTAGAAAAAGAACCGGCAGACTCTCAGTAACTACATATCCTGCTTTTGAAGTCACAGACCAAAAATAAATATAATCAATGGTACCAGCCTATCATTGCTCAGTCAAGGTGAAACAGGAAACGATTTTTCAAATCTTTAAATGCAAATTACAAACAAGAAAGCAACAACTGAACAGATATACTTTTGTGCATAACTATATAAATCACATAACAGCTACAGTAATATTATGGAAACCGAGTTCATACTAGGGTGTAAACAATGATGTGGAGAATGATTGTTGTCAGTAGTAATCAAACCAAGATTATAGCAATTTAGAATGCGATTCACAATCTGAGTGGACTCCAAACTTAAAATTCAAGGATTTTTCTAGGTCGCTCTCAAAAAAAGAGGAAACAAGGCAGCACTTTCTCCTCAATTAAATTTTAAGACCCTGAACGTTGGTCTGGCCGGGAATCGAACCCGAGCCTCCCGCACGATAGACTGGCACCTTACCAACTAGGCTAACCAGGCGGCGGTATCTATCAATGAAAGTATTTTCTTACCTCTTTCTCTTGATCTACTGCTATCTACACTTGATGAAGAGCTGCTTCTGCTGTGACGGTATTTTTTCTTGTTTTTATTTCTTTCTGCAATTATTATTACATTTAATAACTCATTATTTATATTTATTTATCAAGTTTTTGTGATGTAATCAAATATTCAATGTTTCCTTCTCCAGGTCTACTATAATTGTGTCTAATATGTGTAGTTAATCTAAATTATGATGATTAAAATTTGTAGATTTTTTGAAAAGGGTTCGACATAACCAGCAAAGCTTTGAGGGTCTAAGGGGATCCAGCAGCAAGCTTTCCCAGAGAAAATTTATTTGAATTTCAACGCATTGCCAGAGATCTTTTTGGCATTTAAACAATGTTTGGATATCAAGAAGATGCCCCCCTGAAGGTTTTCTTCTAAGATTTTGTGCTTAATCTTTATAATAAATCCTAACCCTAACCCTAGCCCAACAATATAACTACCAGTGTGAAACATTAGGGTTTGGATTTCTTATAAAAAAATTAAGCACGAAATCTTAGAAGAAAATCTTCCGGGGGTGTCTTCTTGACTATATCCCAATGTTTATATGCAAATTTGCACTCTGGGTTATTTTAATGTAAATTCATTGTTAATATGTATAATAATGTGTCCAAATAACTATGTCAAATAAACTTGAACTTCAATATACAATAAACTACAAAATATACAGAAGATACATCAGTTACAGATTATACTATGGTGAGATGAACACTTGATTGTAGCCTTCCAGTGGTCTTATCACTTGATCATCACATCAGAGAATTGGTCTTGCCAGTCCGGGATAATGATCAGCATATTGCTGGACTACCCCAACATCCCTTACATCCACCCCCGTTAACTGTAAATAAAATTTATTAAGACAGAACTTACATTAAGACTCAAATAGCATACATGTCAAAGAAAAGCGATGTAACTGGACTGAAGAGGAAGGTGGTACTGTATAACGTCAAAATATACTCTGCAAGCTTTAGCCTTTATCTTACGAAACTAAAAGAATATGATTAAAAATCATTTCTCATTTCTCGACGACGGATACTGAGTTTTTTGCAACCCCAACCAACTGTCGGCAAAACACTTCATAGACCCTACCTCTGCTCCTCGACCTTGATCGATGCGACTTGAAATCTTTTCCTCGTATTTTTTCTCCTTCTAGATTACTTTTAATGTATTTTTCTTCGTTCTGAGACATTCTTTGATCAATAAAAAACTTGTATCCGTTTAATATACTGCATAAAATCTGTTATAAAACCTACAAAAAGAACATAACCATTCGTCTGCCATTTTTTTTGTTCAAAAACCCGCGCCTGCGATCCTGCAGATGAAATGCCACACAGCCTTAGGTTCAGTATTCAGTGTCGAATTTAGCGGCCGGGACCTTTTACGTGAACACTTGGCTACGCCCCTGAAACGCTTTTGAACACCGTCAACTTGTTGTTTACTTCCGGTAACAGTTTCACTTGAAATATCTCAAGAACCGAATTAGCTTTTGGAAAGATCTCTTTTTACTTTGAAAGCTGCTTTTAACGACAAGCATTTTCTGTTGAGAAATAAAATTTGATAATTTTTTGCATTTCAGAGTGTACCTTAACCTTAATGTTAAACCCTTTGAAACATTGCATTGACTCGAGGTTATTGATTTTTGCGTCGAAAACTGCCATTTTAAGCCAATTACAATAACTGGTGAAATTGAATATAAGTTTTGTTTTAGCATTTCGTAGCGTACTGTAATTCTTTTTGAAGTGATTGATTCCCTGGTCCCTTTGCACTTCGTTGGTATTATCCTTCATAAAAGGGTATAATCCAAAAAAGCAATGTGTTTATATTGGACAATTGAAATTCCGCGCTTTGCGCAATCCATCGGGATTACTCATCGCGAATTTATTTAGCACATCACAAGAAACCCTTTACACGCAAGCGTGACATTGATAAACATTCCGTTTTTCAAAAAAAAAAACGAAATTGATCATGAAATATGTCACATTGATAACAATACAAATGCAAAGTTTCGATGAGAGTTGCCAAAATTTGGCGAAGATGTAAATACTTTTATAAGGTAAATAATTTGCAGATTTTTTGCAAGAAATTGTATGTGTAAAACATAATAACGAGGCTCGGCGAGCATGTAATTAATTGAAAATTAATTTCTTTGCCATTTTAAAATAAAGCTAAGTAAAGTTGTCTATTATATTCAGGCCCGTGCGCTGGGGGGTGCGGGCGGACGCACCCCTTCTCCCATGGGCTCCCAATGGAATTTTTGATCGAGGTGCAACTAATTTCAATAAACTTAACAAGATAATCTTTTTTTACCGATGTTAAAAGAAAAAAAAACACTGATTTGATTTATAAACTTTGAGAGAAACAAGGAAAAAAATGGTTGTAAATA
>JAOBAY020055023.1:0-13119 GCA_025331085.2 Zoanthus sociatus
TAAAATTTAAGGACTTTTGAGGCCTCAAATTTTGGAAAGTGAAAATTAAGGACTTTTGAGGTTTTTAAGGACCCGGATGAACCCTCTATAGAGATAAATAACTGGGGAAGAAATTTAAATGACATATCAGATTCTTTTCTAAATTAGAAAAGAAAATTACCTTGCTCTCCATGAGTTCTCATAGCTCGGTGGATAGATTGCCCACGTAATGTTTGAGAGGTCATGGGTTCAAATGCTATATCGAGGATTCAAATATTTCATTGTCCAATACTTGTGTTATGTTGATTAACTCACCCTTTACATTTCATTACCGAGCTCAAAATTCACCATCCTCATTTCACTTATCATTATACACGAGAATAGTGCAAATCCTAGCAGTATGCAGGATATGTGTCACATATGAACTCGATTTTATAACCTTGCTCTCCATGAGTTCTCATAGCTCAGTAGATAGAGCCCCCACCTGGTGTTCAGGAGGTCATGGGTTCGAATCCTGAGACTTTGTCCTACATGCCATGTTGATTAATTCACCTTTCACAAATTCTTTTCACTTCATTTTCCCAGAGAATATAAAAAATAGTTAATCACTATTTTTCATCAAAACGTTATTAATGAAATATTCCAAACGTATTAAACGTGAACAAATGAAAAATTCACAAAGTTTCTTCATTATCATTCACACTTTAAATCGCTATCCAAGACTTGGTACGAAGTCTTTCGAGGTCTACTCTTACTTTGTTGCCCCTCAACAACTATATTTCTGCATTTCTTCACCACGCTATGCATTTCATTACATGGCCAAACCAATGCAATCTGCCTCTTATAATGCAGTTCCTAATGCTATCAAGGCCCAAACACTTGACCTCATTTCTGAAAAAGGATTCTTATCCTTCAAGGTGATATCACACATTCAACTTATCATTCTCGTATGATTATCAATGTGCTCCAACCTCAAAAAATCAGCCTCTTTCACCACCCAAGTTTCAGTAACATACAACAAGACACTTCTAACACAGGCGAAACACCTACACATCAGGACAGGTAGGAGATCCCTAAACTTTTTACATCCTGATCTTGTTCTGGCAATCATACTCTCTTCAGCACCATAAACACCACTAACCATGTTGCCTAGGTAGCAGAACTTATCTAGATAAGAAACCAAGCATTCAAAATGCACCTACTCTCTGAATTATTCTGGTCAAGACTTGCAATGCAAACATACGCTGTTGCAAGAACTTGCTCCTTGCAAGAAGAAACAGTTCCTCAAGTGAGTATCCTGCAGCACCAGGCTCGCTGCTATGGTGATGCAAGCCAAGATGAGTGGGAATGTCTGTTGATCGTGATACGAGATACCCCTCAAAGTCAAATCTAGCTTGCTGACCATCCTAGAACAAGAATAAGCAGAGCTAAGATTTTTTGATTTTTTGCTAATGAAAGCAACACACAACTCATAATTATCATAAAATTATTCTCTTCAACACCTTCATTACACTTCATACAAGACAGTTGAAGTCTGAAATGAAATCCAAATATCTGTTTCTTAGATTTCGTCCAAGTGTTAATGATTCAAAGACACAATCTACACTTGATAAAATGGTTATGTGTAATGTAGGCTTATACTGATAAAAACTTAATTGATTAACGAAAATATATTTGCAAGCAGGTTACATTCAAAAATGTACTATAAGGTATATGTATTAAAGGTTAATTCATTTCAAAACTAATAGTAAAAGTGCAATGCTTATGTTCGTTTTAGGAACCCGAGCCTAATTGCTAGCTATGTCACACTGATGAGGCCTAATAAGTCTTAAACAGCTGTCTATGGTCACTAGAATTCAGGATCACTAACTTTTATGTTAGTTTAAATGGCTAAAGGCCTCTACAAATGTAGCCATAGTGTACACAATTGGATTCAAGTTAGCTACTAGTACGTTTGTGCTATCCCTGCTTGAGTTCATTTCCAAACTAATCAGTTATAGAGATGAAAGTTATTGACTCCCTTGCCCGGGATTAAAACATAGACTGAAGAAGTTGGTACTGTATTCATTTTCCCAACCTCATTAGATGGAAATTTAAGAGAACTCTGAAAAAAGATCACACAAATTTCTAACACTCAGTGGAGACTGGCCTTGAACCCTGGCATTTGTACTGGAGGGCAGAGATGTTATCAAACACAACACAGTCATTGAATAAAAGGATTTTTTTAAAAGAATTAGTGCCAACTAAAAGGTCAAAAAGACATATGGAAATAGATATAAAACATGAATCTTGAATGTTGCTGTACATTCATACTTTTTTAGACGGAGTGTACTTTGTCTCAATCACTCTGATGAAAGACTACAGTCCAAAGCATCAGCTTTCACAACTATATTCGACACAGTGTAAAACTTTTAAATTTATCAGATTAAAGGGTTGTATTTGGGTTTGTAGTGAGTGAGATTGGTATTTCATTTCAAATATTATCTCAAATTACCAAGATATTAAAATTAATAAGTAAATCCAAAAATTCACGCTACAAATGTACCATTCCATTTTCTTAAAAATAACTGAATATATAATACTAAAAGCTCAAAATATTTGCCGTCTTTTTTTGGTATTTGGGCTGCTCTGGGCTTCCTGTTGTAGTGTTATGTACTTACATTTATACTCTTAACTTCTAATTAAAATATTTATAAGCATTTAACTTCAATCAATGCAGCAGTAATTAAGTTAAGTGTTTAGCTTCAATCAATGCAGTAGTATCTTAGTTGAAATATTATATAGTTAAGAAGAAACAAAAATATAATAAAAAAAACCTTCATCTCCTTGGCTGTAGGTGTCGGACAATCTTTCATCCATTCTAGTTTTTGAACTTCAATTTTGTCCATGTGGATCCACTTTAGAGAGGCAAGCTGCTTTATTTCATCTATGTTTGAAATCTCTTTTTCAAGCTGCTCACCTTGCAATGAGTTTGAATGTTCAATTACACTGACGTCTTCACTGAAATACACATGTTTTCCTCTCCTTTCTGATTCGGCATCATTGTTGTTAGGAAGTTCATTAGTAGGAAGCATATTAGAGTCTGATGCACGATTTACCAAACTTGAATTTTGTTCCTGTTTCGTCTTTTGCTTCTTTTGTAGGAAGGTGATTAAACTTGGATCTAGAGTACAAAGGAAGCAGAAACTGAAGTAGTCCTAACAGTGATACAATGCAATTTGAGAAAAGCAAGAAAAAAATAGATAATCAAACCTATGGTTTCAACAATAGCAGTGCAGTGCACAATCAACTGAAAAACTAACTAAAAATGCTCATGGTTGAAGTTTTATAATCCTCTGACAAAGCAGTGCCACTAAGAAGAAAACAATTTAAGGGTTAGTTGCTTTCTTTGGTTGTGCAGTAACTGTAAAACGCACTTTTATGGGTTCTTAAAAAGAAGAAATACTTGACCCATATTGTCAAGCTTTGACCAAACAGCTGCTTAGAAAATTTTTTTTATGTTTATAACAATAATAAAAAGTACCCTGTAGTATAGTAACTATTGTACAAAAAAAATCTGCTGCTTTCTAGATCACTATTGCAGAGATCGCAATTTTATTAATTTTATGCCATTAAAGTCTGACGTTTTTTCAGGCTGTAGTTCTACAATCAATTTATATTCATACATGGACACTACTAACTTGAAATCACCTGTACTCAACTGTACAGTCATATGCAGTTCTTATAACTTCCAACTATTTGAAACCCTTTTAAACAACATTACCTAACGATACTCTTATCTTTGACTGTTCTTCCAGAATTTCCTCGTTAGTCATTGCAGACAATGTTTGAACATTTTCTTCATGAATTCTCTTTCGCTCATCAAGTGCAGTGAGAGATGAAGGTCCTCCAGCAACACCTACTAACCCTACCCCACTGATGATATGAGGTGTCACAGGAAAGCCAGAATTTTCATCATGCCCTAACTTGTTCTGTCCTACAAATATAAGAGATAGTAAACAACATGTAAAACTTTATTGCCCTATTCCTTTACAATCCCATTTTCTAATCTAGGTGTAATCCCTTTTAGCCCTAAACACTTCTATTTACATACTGCTAAAATCTCCCAACTAAACCTCATACTTTTTATGTAAGGAGTTTAAGAGAACATCACTTTTCATCTTGCACAAAATATTATATACAAAGTCATTAAAATCCTTAATTCAAATAATATACGGATTGAATATGATATATGTAAGGAGAATTGTGATGACTGATAAAATGCCTGTGCTTCAAAAGGGTTCAAAACAAAGTTCTGGATTTGATTTGCAAAATAAACTACATACAAAAAAATTATATACAGCAAAATACAAAAGCATGTATACCTTCTTGAGAAATCCATCAAAATACAAAATATGATAAAGCTAGAACTAAAAAAAATTACTCAAACTTTTTCCTGGAATAAAGCTCTAGATATCTAAGATTCAAGGCTGTGCCAACACATGCAAAATACATTGCAGATAATAAAACAGTCAGGTAGATGAAGAATTTTTAATGTATGGAATTTTTTCTATATTTTTACTAGTACGTCTGTCTGATAATACGAGCCTAATGTGTTAAATACTGTTCCTAAGTGTAAAGGAATTTTACAAGGTCTTACAAAGAATGTGTGTGACTTCTTATTGACTTCCAACTACACTGAATTTTGCAACAAACATAGTATAAATTCCATACTTAGGGATGAGAATAGCATAGTTACTTAAGAGAGCAATGGAGCTGGAGGTAAAAGGTAGAAGGCCAGTAGGTAGGCCAAACAAGACCGGGAGTTAGGTAGTGGAAGCAGACATGAGGAAGTTAAAGATCACAGAAGATATGGCAGAGGATAGAAAACAATGGAGGCGACCACAGGGGTGGGAAACAATAGCAATGTTAAACGAAGATGATGAAAATAGTGATGGTCAGGTGGTAGTGGTGGTGGTAGTGACTTGACAAACATTCTGAAGTATTAAACTCAAATCTTATTTATCTGTGTTCATTCGCTACCTACATAATTATAGCACACTAATGACAAAGAACTGATTGTAACTAATTCACTACCCTAACTAGGTAAGGGTAAATTAGTGTACAGTACAGTAGAATCTATAACATAAATCTTCACATTACAATAAAACAACTCATGGGAAGAGGATTTAACATACTTCTTTGATATCAGTGGTTTAAAATAATACAAAACATTTGGTGTCATTATGTTGCTAGGCTCACACACTTCATTAGAAAATTAAAAAAACAATACTTGTTGTAGATTTTCTCAATGTTTTTTACCATTTTGGGATTGGAATAATTCAACATTGACTTCCATATTCTCCTCACAAGAACTGTGCTCAAATGCAGCACTTGTTGCCTTTATTCTGAAATCAGGAATACCAAAAGATGTGGGACTTGACTTCATAAACTGCTGAGCAAACAGACTTTTCTGTTGTCTTTTTGATGGGCTGACCTGCAGAAAAGACACCAAATATATTGGGGTTGATACTGTCTATGGCCTAAGAATATTAGAAATATTTTCAACATTAATTAATAATTTATCATATTTATTTTTACTAATTAAAGTAAAATTATATGAATCATATAATTTATATGTAACTATATAAAAGTTTTAAACAGTATTAATATAATGACCAACTTTATTCTAGAGTGTATAAGAGTAATTAATTTTCAGTACAAGGGAGACAGGCCAACAGACTACAGTACTTGGTGACAGAATGGGGAAGTGCAGTGGTTTGTACAGAGTAAGAGGTTAGCTAAGAAGAAATGAGACAATGACAGGAGTATGCGATGATGATTAATATGCTGGGCTGAATAGCAAGGAAGGAGAGTCTAACTTATACAGGTTGGCAGGGCAGAGAAATAAAGATGGGAAGGATGTTCAACAGGACGGTTAAGGTAAATAAGGATAGAGTACTTTGATGAGTTCATGAATAACGAAAACGAAACATATTAAAGAGTAGATGAGGTGACCATTGTGGACAAGAAAAAAGCAAGTGCTAGTAAAGCTAAAGTGAGGAGGGAACTGAAAACAATGGAGAATGGAAAGGCACTTGATCCTGATGATACACCTGTGGATATACACTATATAAGTGTTTAGGTGAGGTGGCAGTAGAGAATTTGTCTAGGATATTCAACAAGATCTTTGAGAGAGGATGCCTGACAAATGGAGGAGAGGTTTGCTGGTGCCTGTTTTTAAAAACAAAAAAGAGAAGCTGAGTAGAGATGACAACAGAGGAATAAAGTTGATGTGCCAAAGAAACAAAGAACTTTATAAAAGAGCAGTAGAAGCTGGACTGAGGATACTGTGGAAGGAGCATCTGTGAACACTGTATGTTTTCATGCCAAAGATCAGTGCTACAGATGCTATATATTTTATTTTGAGGATGCTGATAGCAAATATAGAATTGGCTAGAAGGAGCTGCATTGTTTCTTTGTAGACCTTCAGATAGATTACAACAGGGAGCCAAGGGAAGAGCTTTGTTACTGTACAAGGAAGTTTCCAGTGGCAGAAAAGTATGTTAGAGTGATGGAGGACATGTATGAAAGTTGTATGACAATGGTGAAATGTACCAGTGAGTTTTAAATGAAACATAAAAGTTCAAAATGGAAGTAAGTTTCATCAAGGATTGTCCCTGAGCCCCTTCTGGTTTGTTATGGTGATGGACAGGCTGTTGGATAAAATTAAACAGGTTTCTATATGGACTCTAATGTTTGCATATCACATGGTGATCTGCATTGAGGGCAAGAAGCAAGTGGCTGAGGAAAAGCTAAAAAGAACTCCAACGTATACCCTGGAAAGAAGATGAATGAAGGTTAGCCATGGCAAAACAGAATACACGTGTGTGAATTGAAGAAACAATGCTCATTTTTTATTTTATGTCAAAAACATATCAGAATTTACAAAGATGCCATCAATATTTACCACAACTTGATCTGTTAAATCTCGATGCAGAACCTTTGGAAATCCTCTTTCAGAAACCCGGGGCATCAATGCCGGGATTTTATGAGTATCCCTTTCCTATAATTGACAAAAACATACAGAGATGAAACATAATCAATTTTATAGTTATAGCTACTGTATGCTGTAATTAACAGATTGTTTGATACTCAAAGTATATGATAGCTGGCAGATGGCACTTCAATTTTGTTCATCCCAGTCTCTGCATGACTGAGTAACTTGGCTGTACAGATTGTAACATTTTCAGAGCCAGCAGAACCTATCACTGTACAAAGACTGTCAGTGATCTCTTGAAAGGGTTTATCTACATGCAACAAAGTACTAATTATAAAATAAAACTAGGGTACTGAACATGTGATTTACTGAGAATCGAACTGGTAATCTTCTAAATACTGTATATTTTGTAAATTAAACTGTTTCAACTTTATATGGATCACAGCCCTGCTTCTTGCTATATAATTTTTATATAGCTAATCTTCAAATAACTATTATTTTTTACTAGAGTTTCAAATTTCAAAAAGTTACACAATCATGGTGTTAATAAAAGTAATCAACAAACATATTAGATTGTTGTAAGAGTTGTCTTATCAGCAATTTAAGAGAACTAAAAGATCTCAAACCAAAAAATAAGCCCATAATAATGCACACTCTGATTGACTTACTTCCATTTTATAAAACTGAGGAAAAATCATGGGATGACATTACACAATGCAAGCAAAGTTTTTTAGAAGAATTGAAGAGAGATTATTTTCTTTTAAAGGAATAGAACAGCATCACGTGTTTCTAGACAATAATAGACAACACTACGATATGAAGAACACTTTAATTGAAAAAAGCAGAAAGAAAACTCAGCATTGTTTTCCCTCAACACTTTTCTCATGTTCTCCTACATCATAGTATTTTCTATCATTGTTTAGAAACACATGATCCTCTTAAATTGTTCCCTAATTAGATATCTTCAGGAATATTAATCAAAATTTAATGTGTATTAATTAGCTATTAGTTAGTAATACAATTAAATAGGGCAGACGTGGTTGATGCAGTTGATACAGTACAGTGCAGAGGTGACATACTAAGGCCCTTGGGTATCGGGTGGCAGGTCTCAGGTGACCCGAGGGTCAATAATTTTTCCAATATGTGCATAATTCAAATTCACCCTCGGGTTACCCGAAGTGTATGGTTTTGAAAGTACAGTGAATATATTCCTTCGTTCTTTTTTCTGTTTGCTACAAAATTGTGCAATCCTACAATCAACTTTTTGTCCCGCACAATTTTGTACCTCAAAAATCATGCACAATTGCAACTTTTTTTCGCACCCTGTCAGAAGTCCTGAGTCATCCTGATAATTTTTATATAATTATAATTATAATGTAATAGGTCAAACCACTCACTTTTATCTGTGACAATATGGATGTAATATGTGTGTCATGACCTGTGAGCAACATCAAATAATTATTAGAAAAATAATATAAAATATTAGAAAAAGTTTAAAATAACATATAAATTATATAATTTACATATTAATATATAATTATATTATATCAGAAAAAGTTGCCATTGACTTCTTTCCTTTATTAAAAAAAGAAAACCACAATGTTTCTCGCATGCATTAAGTACTCTGATGACTAAACAGAATAGAATAAACACAATCTTGAGGGTTGATGGAAAGACTCGGACTGAAGGATACAATAATTGTTGAAACTGTTTGGCAAGGAAGTTTGAGATGGTTGGGTCGTGTATTGAGAAAGGGTGATTGATGACGAGTGTGTGAAATAGGCATGGAAATTTGAGATTGAAGGCAGAAGAGGAAGAGGTTACCTGAGACCGAAGTTGAGTTGGAAAGAAAGATGGAAAAGGAGTGTCATAAAGTTGATGTGAACTTTAACTATGCAAATGACCAAGTGATGTGGAAACGTTGCACCATGTCAAGGAAGGAGAGTCTGTAACCCCTTGAAAAAGTCACTAAATGGCTCATTAGCAATAGACTCACTCTAAATCAATCAAAAACTGAATTCATGCTAATAAGCTCCAGACAAAGGCTAAATACATTTCATACTGTACCAAACCTAACAATCAATGGAAAACCAGTAATTAAGCAAGTTCCACATGCAAAGTCTCTCGGCGTGCAAATAGATGAAAACCTTTCATGGAATGAGCACATCAGGCAAATATCCAAAAAGATTGCATGTGGTATTAGTGCACTGAAACGGGTACGCCATTGTGTTCCTACGCCAATACTTCATACAATTTATAATTCCTTAGTTCAACCACATTTTAACTATTGTTCTGATGTCTGGGGCAGCTGTGGATCAACTTTGGCCACTAGACTACAAAAACTACAAAACCGTACAGCACGAATTCTAACTAATTCAAGCTATGACACTAATGCCCAACCCCTATTTGAAAGTCTAGGTTGCAAAAAAACTAGATCGCCAACGTGATTTTCAAAAGGCTGTAACGATGTTCAAGTCACTTAATAGATTAGCACCCAAATATTTGCAGTCCATGCTTAAAGCGCATAACAGCATATCTTATTCATTGACAGAGTCCGAGGGCAAACTAGGCGTTCCAAAACCCCGCACTAACTATCTTAAAAATAGCTTTAGCTACAGTGGGGCGGTGCTTTGGAACGGCTTGCCAGTTGGGTTACGGCAACCAAGTACTTTAAATGAGTTCAAAACTGGCTGCAAAACTGCTCTTTAAATGTTTGTGCCCCGATCTCATGGAAAGCGAGTTTTTATTTTATCTTAGTAGTTGTTAGTTTTAGAATAGTTAGTATATATAGTAATTAAAGTAGTTAGAATTATTTTATATTTTTATGAATATAACTGATGAGATTTTCCATGGGTAAATAAATAAATGAAAAATGCACACCGGGAAGATCGAGGATGATGAAAGTACCGAAGGGTACTTTTAGTAACCCCCAGCAGAAGACTAAGAAACAGCGGAAATATTAACCAATCAAAATTGTAATACTAGCTTGCTTACGAACCTCATCCTAAGCTCTTTGCACAATTACGTTCAAAGGACATGAAACCAATAGTGCAGTAACAAATTGAATATTCAACCCTAGGGGGACCCGCTTCATGTCCTTTGAGTATCACAGCTTCTCAGTAATTGCTCAAACATATGGTGACTTAATTATTTAACTTAAATCTTTTTCTGAAATGCTAAAACAAAAAAAGAAATGGATTACATCCCTGGTGCCGCATTGTCCCAGCCAGAAATTTTAACAAAACAATGGAGTTTTAAGAAGAATATGACACTTTGTTGAACTTAAGAGGGAAATTGCAACTCTTCCCGCGAAATGCTTTTGCCCGGTTTATAGTCATTCTTGTCACTACAAGAGATATCCAGGTAGGTGTAATGCCTGACAAGTATTTCAAATTCTGGATTAATTGTCAGGGGGTGCTTCTAGTCTATATGAAACAACTCTTTCAATCCTTCGGAGGGGGTGTTTTCACATAGTAAAACAAAACTTTGATATTCTAAAAAACATCTGCACTTATAACCACCATTTCAGCTATAGATTTGAATTCTCGATATTCGCTTTCGATATAAGGTTGTTTGAAAACTATATTTTAAAAGAAACAACAGCTCACTTATTGTGTTAATGTTGTCTTCAAAAAAGGTTCATCGAAACGAGGCTAGATTTCTAAACATTGAAACGTAACTGAGGTTTTTAAAAAAATTAGTCGACCTGGCGAACTTTTTTTCGACTCGGATAACGTTTTGATCTAGTGAGATTTTAATGAAAAACCTAGCGAGAATTGAGCTTCAACAGGTCTGTTAAAGAGAGACAGAGTTAATAATACAAGTGTTGCCAAAAATAATCTTGTGGTCAAACCAACTGTAAAACTTACAAAAGCAATGATTCCAAACGGCAAATCCCCCTGGCACTGATGGCCTTCCGGTTGAGTTTTATAAGGTTTTCTGGTTAGACATAAAGATATACTACTGTCGTGCTACTCTAAAGCTTTTGAAACAGGTCAAATGTCGATCTCTCAAAGACGAGGCATAATCTCCCTCATTCCAAAAAAGAACTCGCTCCCATTTTTCCTGAAAAACTGGCGCCCACTTCTTTGCTAAATACTGACTATAAAATTGCTACTAAGTGCATCGCCTGTCGATTAAAGAAAACAATACCATCAATTATTAATCAAGATCAAACAGGATACCTTAAAGGTAGATATATCGGGGAAAACATTAGACTTATCTATGACATTATTGACTACACTGAAGAAAATGAGGTTCCTGGCCTTTTCTTCTTTGCTGATTTAGAGAAAGCATTTGACAAAATTGAATGGAGTTTTATCGAGAAATCTCTAAAATATTTCAATTTGGTACGGACCTCGTACGTTAGGTTTAAGTCTTTTATAACAACATCTCTAGTTGCGTTATCAACAACGGACATGTGTCAAATTTCTTCACCCTGAGCAGAGGGGTGCGCCAAGGCTGTCCCCTTTCCCCGTATCTTTTCATTATATGTATTGAGCTGTTGGCTATATACATGAGAAACGATCCAGAACTTCAAGGAATACAAATACTGAGTGTCTGTGGGTACCACTTGGAGGCAAAAATCTCTCTTTATGCAGACGACACCACATTAATTTTGTTCGGTCAAAAGGATGTCTTGATAAAAGTGTTGGACGTTTTTGAAAAATTCAAAATATGCTCCGATCTTAACCTTAATCATTCAAAATGCGAAATCCTTAGAATCGGATCTCTAAAACACTCAAATACCACATTTTATCCGGAATACAATTTCAAATGGACCGGCAGAGCTGCTACAGCTCTGGGAGCTACGTTTACAACAAATCCAGAACATATTTCCACATTAAATTTTCTCCCTCAGCTAAACAAGATTGAATCTACCCTAAGCAACTGGCAAAGACGGGACTTATCTTTGTTAGGAAAAGTAAAGATACTGAAATCTTTGGGAATCTGCAAACTTGTTTTTCTATTCACTGTTTTAACTAATCCCGACGACACCTTTTTTCAAAAACTGAAAAAAAATTATTGTTAATTTTCTCTGGAATAACAAACCACCAAAGATTAAATACAAAGTATTGATAAATAGTGTTGAGCTTGGCGGGCTTAAACTACTTGATCCGAAATCCTTTTGCAACTCGCTTAAATTGTCTTGGGTGAAAAGAATTACTGCAAACGAGAACTGCAACACCAGTTGGAAATCTCTGATTAACAAACAACTTAGTTCAATAGGAGGGAATTTAATATGGAACTGCTGTTTTAACAGCAAAGATCACTGTCTTGGGAAGATATTAAACCTTTTTCTTAAAGATATCCTTATTGCGTGGAGTACGTTTAAGCTAGAATATCTGAAAAACAGACAGAGTAAAACCATGAATACGGAAGAAGTAATCTGGAATAATTCAAATATTTTAATCAACGGCGCTTCCATCTATTACAGTCACTGGCACGAAAAAGGTATATTTAAAATACATCATCTTCTAGATGATAACGGAAAATTTATGCAATTTTTGACCTTTCGTGATAAGTACAATGTACAACCTTGTAATTTTCTCAAGTATTACGGTGTTATTTCACCTGTCAAAAAAAAATTCCATTTTTACATCGAAAAACAAACAACCCCTTGATTTTATCAATGGCCGATAAAAGGTATGCAGTTCCGTTTACCCCTATATGGTTAGAAAAATAGCCAGGCATCCTCTCAAGACAATGGAGAAATGACAAAACAAATTTCCAGATGTGCCTCTCAACTGGCAATCAGTTTTTCATCTTGCTTTTAGTGCTACCTATGACACCAAACTTCAAAGCTTCCAGTATAAATTCTTGCACAATATAATATATACAAACGCAATGTTATACAAAATGAAAATTGTCGCTTCTCCTCTGTGCACATTTTGTCGAATGACCCCAGAAACCACTTCTCACCTCTTCCTTGATTGGACGATTGTAAAGCACTTCTGGAGTAATTTTAGAAGTTGGATCAAGCTATCTTTAAATTCTAATATACCGATGAGCGACCACGAAATATGCTTCGGCGTCAATCCACAAAAACCTAAAATTTTAGTAAATCATCTGATTCTTATGGCAAAACATTTCATTTTTAGATGCAAGATTAGACAATGTTTGCCTATGTTTTGCGATTTTCTTTTTGTTGTCCAAAAAAC
>JAOBAY020055051.1:0-13118 GCA_025331085.2 Zoanthus sociatus
CGAATTTCCTCAATATGCAACAAAAGGCTTGCGACGTTGATGCTCGCAATTTTAAAGCCTCTTGTTTTCAAAGCAGAAGTCATCGCATCATGACAGATAGGTTCAGAGAGAGAGAGAGAGAGACATGTATCAGTACGTTTGCATCAACACCCATCCCTCAAAATTATTAGTAAACGATCTTTGGGAACTGGAGCAATGAAAGTAAAAATGGTAGTAAATCAAAGGGACATTAAATTGAAATATCTTATTATAAGTATTATAAATTGGAAAAGTTGCACCAACTCATGGAAAGAAAGTCAGTAAACCCTCAAAAAAGGTAAAATTCCTGACTTAAATAAAATGACGACAATGATGGCTGTAAAATAAAATAAAATTTAAAGTCTGAAATATTTTATGAATCAGGGATGTTAGACAGGTAAAATCTTTGACAAAATTTCGAATACCCCACATAGTACATAGATTGAATTATGGGAATAAGAATGCATTTTAGTTCTCAGCCCCCTTGTCCTTCCATTAGTAATAGAAATCTATTAACTGTACATGCATGAACTGTACCTATTGTTTTAAAAGTATCTTCCACATCCCCTCGTTTCTTGAGCTTGCTATCCTTCTTTGCCGAGGGCTGCAAATCCACTTCCTTTCCCTTCCCCTTCTTCTTTCCTGGCGACTTGGACCTCTTGCCTGATGGACTGCCTGATTTTTTGTTTTTCTCATCTTTATTCTTTGCTGCATCTGCAGCTTTTGCAGCCTAGAAATTCATTTAAAACTGCTGTTTAATTTATCTCCAGACCTCCTCAACAGCAATTTCCTTCCTTACACGAAACAGGTAAGGTATACATTATATAGTCACATTAAGTTATATCCAGGCACATGTTTGTAAAAAAATGTGGAACCCGTTTTAAAAAAATTTCAAGACATTGTATATAATACTCAATGAGAATTCTTCCTAAACTAGTTTTCCACCACATTTCTTAAAATTGTGGGAGAGGTTTAATTCTCAAAACCCTCCTATCCAAAAACTGAAGTTGGAGGTATGCAAGCTAGGGCATGCTCCGATCCCTGTAGAAACTACTCGCGTACTGCAATAAAATTCTCTGTGGTTGTCGCCGTTGGTTTTTGTGATTGTGGTTGAAGTAGTTATGGAGAGTGTGAGAAATGGTTTGGTGAGTGAGATTTTGTATGCAGATGACTTGGGTCTGACGAGTGAAATGATGGAGGGACTGAGGGAGAAGTTCTGGAAAGGGAAGGAGACATTGGAGAGCAAGGGACTGAAGGTGAACCTTGGGAACACAACAAGTCGTGGTAGTAAGTGGTGCAGAAGATCACGTGTCTGTAAGTAAAGTAGATTCATGTGGTATTTGTAGGAAGCGAGTAACGGCAAACTCAGTGTTGTGTGTGAAATGCAAGAAATGGATCCATGGAAGATACACGAAAGTAAAGAGGGTGAACCTGAGGGTGGGGAGAGATTTTGTGTGTGGAGGTTGCAAGAAGCAAGTTGATGAATTAGTGGAACCATTGAGGAGTTGTGTGAAGATGTGGAAATGGTGAAAGGTTTCTGTTATGTGGGGTCATAAGGTGAATGCAAGTGATGGTTGTGATGCAGCTGTGAGAGTAAGAGCAAGAATTTGGGTGTGTGAAGTTCAAGGAGTATGTAGAGTTACTGAACTCAAAAAGGTTCTTACATAAGATGAAAGGAAAGGTTTATCACAGCTGTGGAAGATCGGCAATGTTATATGGGAATGAGATATGGTGTTTGTTGGAAAATGAGATGGCAATTTTGAGAAGGACCAAGAGAGGAATGACGATAGCAATGTGCGGTGCAAAACGGATGGAGAAAAAGAGAACAGAGGCCCTAATGGAGATGTTGGGATTGAAGGAAACAGTGGTTCAGATGGCAAAGGCAAAAGGAGTGAGATGGTACGGGCACGTGTTGAGGAGGGAGGATGGGCATGTTTTGAGAAAAGCGTTGGAAGTTGAAGTGAAGGGTAAAAGGAAGTGAGGACAACCAAAGAAGACGAAAGTGGAGAAAGAGAGCAAGAGTGTTGGTTTGGAGAGAAAGGATGCCATGAATCGAGCGAGATGGAGAATGGGATTTGGAGAGTTGGCTACAAAAGTGGGGTAAATCTGGCCACAACTGTTTATGGGAATAAGCCTGGATCAAAATTGAATTGATTGATTGATTAGTGGCAGCAAGAAAACATGTGCATCAGCCAGCCAAAAGGCTGGGGTGGGCCACACTTGCCTACCACAAACAGAAAGGTGCAGCCCCTGACCCTGGGCTGAGCAAGCACTGCTTGCAGAATGATGGGAAGCCTGATGAGTGGCTTGGGGTGACGGTAGAGACTTGGAATGTAGGGATTAAGAGTGGAAGAGGTACAGAGGTGTGTGAGGATCTGAAGAAGAGGAGGATAGATGTGCGTTGTATGTAAAGAAGTGAAGTACAGTAGAGAGGACAAGGAGCGTGGTTCATGGGTGTAAAGGGTAAGAAAGGTAGAAGGTCTGGGAATAGTGATGCTAAGGGAGGTGTGAGAGTTTTGTTGAAGGAGGAGTTGTGTGAGAAGGTTGAGGAACAGGAAGAGCAACAGAGTGATGACAGTGGTAATGGCAATTAAGGAATAAGTGTTGGGAATTATATTGTGTGTATGGTCCACAAAGTGGCAGAACGATTGCTGAGAAAGAGCGTTTTTATGATGATTTGGGGAGTGAGTGGGATGTTCAAAGTGTGGGTGAGCTATAGTATTGAGTACAGTAATTATGCGAAGAAGATGAAGAAAGGGGTGACAAAGGAAGCAACTGAAAGGAAGGTTTGGAAGCTGAAGGAAGACGATACAAGTGCAATATCTGAAGGAAAAGTAGGAGATCTGGTAAACGCTGATGCACCGGACTTGTGGAAATGTTTTAAGGAAGGGGTGTTAAATGCATGTGATGAAATATGTGGGAAGAAGAAAGGGAGGAGAGACCAAGGAGACACGTATGCATGGTGGTGGAACAAGGACATTAACTTAAGAAGCGATAGCAAAAAAGAAGGATGTGCATAAAGAGATGTGTAAATGTGGGCCAGGACTGCGGCAAACAAGGCCTGATACAAGAACATAAAGAATCGGGCAAAGAAGGTGGTTGCAAAAGAAATGAGGGAGGCAGCTGAGTGAGCATCCAAACAAGGTGTTTAGGGTTGTGAAATCATCAAAAAGGATGGGAAAGATGTTGAGGTAGGAAGATGCATAAGAGGTAGCAATGGTAGGCTGAATTTTAGTGAGAAAGATAGAGGGAGAGAATGATGAGTGAGAATAAGAGGGATTAGAATGTGGAAACAGAGTTGGTAGAAGGGCCAGTTGAGAGGGTTACGTAGTAAAAAAGAAATGGTGAAGGTAATAAAGGAAATAAAAGCAAAAAAGGCTGCTGGAGCCTCAGAAGTAAGTGTTGAAATGATAGCGGTGAGTGGGAAGATAGGGATTGGTGTGATTGTGGAGCTGTACGTATCACAGTGTGTTGGATGGAAGAGGAATGCCTGATGAGTGGGAGCTGAGAGTTGTGGTACCAATTTTTAAGGGGAAAGGGGATGCAATGAGTTGTGGGGCATATAGGAGAGTGAAGTTGCTAGAGAATGCAACAAAGAAGCAAGGACGACCAAAGAAGACAATTAAGGAAGATGCAAGTGGAGAAGGAGAGCAAGAGTGTTGGTTTGGAGAAATATACGATGCCACGAATCGATCGAGATGGAGAGTGGGAGTTGGAGAGATTGCTGCCAAAGTGGGGTAAATCCAGATGCCCCCATTTACAGGGATGAACCTGGATCAAAGCTAAATTTATGATGATTGATGAGCAACAAAAAAACAACCCAGTATTGACAACAGCTTACAAGAAAAATATGGAAAAGACGATTAACTTCATGTTAACTAACATAGAAAAGAATTAAAGCTTCACAATCATAGGTATTTGTTAGCTTTTTTGTCAGCATACTCATGTGGGCTAAAAACATTTCTAAATTTAGAAACATGTCCAATAAAACAGAATATATTTATTGCGATTTTTTTTGATCAAGTACCAGGTGTAATTGGTGTCTGTGCATGCAATACTGTATCTGAAGTTGCATTTTGTCTGGTATCGTTCTGATTGACCCATCTGATTTTCAGTATTTTAGCACTTGTTTACTAATAAATAATATGTAAAATTTTATGTGGCATGGTTCCTCTTCCAGAATGTTTTTGGCTTCATTTGCCTACAATTTTATTACACAGATATGAGTGTTAAATTACTGATTTCAGATGAAACTACATCCAGGATACAAGTGACATATTTCCATATCCTCACTAGTGAAGATATCGCTGATGTCATTCCCTTGTTTTCTTCCCTTCTTTTCATTTAGTTTTTTTTATTTTCAAAACACTCGTAGCTATGTAATAAAAAGAAAATTACATGTTGGCTTGAACATTAATGAAGTTTATCTTCTCGTGGAAAAAATATTTCACTATGTTCGTCCCACCGTGTAATATCCTCTATTTATTATATGGAGGAGAGTGTTTTACTCGGAACTAAACCCCTTGTAGGTTCCATATACCACTTCATCCAGGACCCGCAGTGGCGTATTTTCCGTATGTCACCTTTTTGAGTGTCATATCGTTCAATGACACAATAAAATTGTGTTAGAAACACAATAAAATCGGAAATATTCGATATTTAGTCTCCATATAATAAAAAGAAAATTACATGTTGGCTTAAACATATGAAGTTTATCTTTTCGTGGAAAAAATATTTCACTTGTTCGCTTTGGTCACTCATTAAATATTTTTACCACTCGAAGATAAACTTCATTATATTCGCACCACTGCCTAAGTATCCTCTGTATATCTGGTTCTTGCTGCACTCGGTCTGTACTGTCAAGACCTAGCTTGGTCTGATAAAAAATTTTCCATATAATTCAACCTTGCGCTCAGTTAATAATCTCTAAATATTATATCTAGTACCTTAGCTTCTTCATCCCTTCTCTCCATGTCTTTACTTTTGATAGTTAAAAGTTTAAATTTGATTAGTTTAGCCATCAGCTGGGGTGGAATGACTTCTCCTTGGTCAACTAAGGATTTCACTTGTTCACACACTTCATGGAATGGAGGAGCTTTTACTGCAACAGCTCCTTTACCTTTACCACCTCCCCCTGGGGGGCTGCCTTTACCCAGTTCCTTAACCTGATAAAACAAAAAACTACTTTCATTCACTTATTAAATAATAGAAACTAAGGGTTTTTTTTATTTAAATTATCTTTCCAGTCAGGTGCACAAGTCAAGACATATATTAAGTCCCAATAGTTCCATAGGGGTGGCCCTTGGGGTTCCCAAGGTTTTCAATTGACCATCTACGGTATATAAAATCGTTGTGTAACATTTTTATTTTGTCAAATGGTTCAAAACATGGTAAATATCTCATGGTTTTGTTATTAATATATTTTTTTCTGCAGTACAGTAGATCATAAATATTATGTTAAAATACCTACTTTTCCTGATCTTGGGTTTGGGATTAATTGCCCAAGGTAAACATTTGTTGCTGTAAGGAGCATCATGTACATAACTTTACTATAAGAATTAGTAATGTTTGTGTATAGTCAACTTAAATGCATAAATACTTTAACTACTGTATTTTCTATTTAATACAACAGGCCACATAAGCCCCAAAATGAAATTAGCCCCCCATTTCACCCCCTCTCTGGGTCTATATATCTATCTATCTATAACGTTAACCCTTATTTTGATTTCCGTGCAGTCCTATTTTCCATTCTAAGGAGTAGGCTGCACAAGGCTAACGCTGACAGCCCTTCTCCGTGCGATTCTATCCTGTGGGTCCACTGTGGTCAAGTTTAGTTCTTTAAGGTCCCTCTGGACACATTCAGCCCATGCTTTCCTACGGCGACCACATGCAGTGGCCTCTGCTACTGGGGATAATCAAGTTTATCACATTGGCAATACCACTCGATGTTGCACACTGCGTGTGGCCAAACCAGAGAAGCTGGCAGCTGCTGAGCACGGATGTTATATGTTGGCACACGGTCGAAGGCCTTTCCAGGTCTACAAAGGCAAAGTAAAGTGGTTTGTTAGCAGCAACATACTTCTCCTGCAGCTGTCGTGCAATAAAGATGGCATCAGTAGTTCCTTTGACCCAGACACGAAAGCAAACTGCATCTCATCAATGCTGACCATCTTACGGATGTGTGAATCAAGCACATGCTCCAGGAGCTTCAAGACCTGGTCGGTGAGCTTGAGTCCGCGATAGTTAGCTCGGTCGAGAGCCTTGCCCTTGCCCTTAAAGATACTCAGTAAGATGCTCTTTTCCCACTCAGCTGGAATCATGCCGCTCTTTAAGACTGCCTCCGCAAGCTCTCTCATCATCTCTACACTCTCCTCACCAGTAGCTTTGAGCATTTCTGCAGTGATGCCAGATGGGCCTGCAGCCTTGTTGCTTTTCATTTTAGTCAGAGCCACACGGATCTGTTCTGCAGATACACCCAGAGGGGGACCCTCTCTTGGTGCAACCTCTGGGAGTTCTTTACGGGGCCATTTGAACTCGATGTTGAGCAGGTGACTGTAGTGCTCCACCCATGCAGCCAGCTTCTCCTCGTCAGTAAGCGTGACTTCACCTGCATCATTGCACACGCAGGGTTCACCCACAACATCCCTGCTGGTGTGGTCCATTTGCCTGGCAATCCGAAAGATGCCAACATCTTTAGGTTTCACATCAGCAAACTCCACTTTTTCTGCGTCCCAGTTAGCATGCCAGACAGTATGTTTCGCGAAGCACTTGGCCTCGTTGTAGGCAGCCTTTGCCTCCTTTGCCTCAATAGTATTAACCAAACCCTGCTTCTGGAGTTTGTTGTAGGCTTTGAAGCACAAACGCTTTTTCCCCACTGCTTCACTGACACAATCATTCCACTGCCAAGTTACAGGTTTCCACAGGTGGTTCTTGGACAAGCCACAGGACTCTGTAGCAGCCTCCAGCAATGGGCCCTTCAGATTCGCCCAGATTGAATCCACTTGGTTGGCACTATCAGTCGATGCACTAGCAGTAGCCACTTTCTCCTTGAAAACTGTCTGGGTCACGGAGCTTCCACAGGCGGAGACGAGGCTTGAACTTGTGCTTCTTCACTCTCGGTATGCAAATAGTAAGGTCGCATACGACCAAGTGATGCTGCTGCACAGTCTCCATGTGAGGTATTACCTTCATGTTCGTCACAGCGTTGCTGAGGCTCTTTGGATAGAGTATTAAGTCGATCTGAGTAGAATGGCCACCAGAGGTGTATGTAAACAGGTGTGACTCACACTTCTTGAACCATGTATTTCCTATTCGCAAGCCCTTAGCAATTGCAAACTCAAGCACCCTCTCACCGTCTGCATTTCGGTCACCGAAACCTAATCCCCCATGGGCATCACTGTATACGCCAGCAACTGTGCCAACATGCCCATTCCAAACACCAATAAAGAACGTGATCTCTGAGGCAGGGAGCTTTGCAGCTGTGCTTTGGAGTTGATCATAGAAGCGATCCTTATCTGTGGCAGATAGGTTAAACTGTGGCGCATAGACTGAGATGAAGGAGTACACTAACTTGCCAACAATGAGCTTGAGCATGATTATGCGATCTGAGACATGCTTGACCTCAACAACCTTGTTCAAGCTGCACCTTGACCCGAAGGTTGAGCGCTCCAGAAGAACTTGTAGCACCCGCCTTTACCCTTTAGGATGCGCGTCTGGTTTGGTGCTAGACTGCCCTTCCAACGGTGTTCCTGCACACCAGATATCCACCTTCCTTCTCTCTAATGTCTCTATCACTTCACCACTTCTCTTGTGTAGGGTGCCCACACTCCAAGTGGCAACCCTGAGTCTACTTCAGGGCTCGCTGGATTTGTTGCAATGACCGGACCCTGCTCCCCACCCAAATGAAGAAGGAGCCAAGCCTGCAACAGGACCAGCACATGGGGCACCAGCACTGGTACTGCTGATCTCTATACAAGTATTGTAAACGTTAGCCATTATAGTTTGGAGTAAATTTTACTGGTTGGCTGCCCTGCCTAACACCAACTTCGAAATGATATCAATGCACCAAGTCACTGCCTGTACCCAGAACATGGGAGTTCGTACCTCGCCGGAGACCATTAGGATGGTCAACGCCTCGCCACAACTGCTGCACCAGAATGCCAGTCTGTCGACACCTGCTGCAAGCAACTCTGCCATGCAGGACATGGCAGTCTAGTAACGCATGGAAGGGTGGCAAAGGGGTTGCTGGCACTTGCCAAAGGTGCCACCCAAGACTCTGGTGGGCGGGAGCATCCAATTTCCTGTGATAGGCTAAGGCCCCAGCCAGTCCTACCCCAGTGGGTATCTTGTAAAAATTAATACCCACATTTTAGAGCAATATTTTTGTTTATTTTTTCGAAAACTCAAAATATCTGTGCTTGGGATTACTCAATTTATACATCTTAAAACTTTGCATAAAAATTTCAACAGTCCTATTTTCTATCTGTTTATTAAAGACCTAACCCAACAGGACCTAATATGGCTCTAGTATGGAAATTATGCCCAACATGTTTCCACAGGGTAAGCCAATACATGTGCCAAGGAAAGAGTGTGAAGGCTTCATTATCATTTGACTGGTTTAAAACATGGAGCATAGAAAACAAATGGACTAATATAGTGTGGTTGGTTTGTTGGGAGCAACTTCAGAATACCCAGCAAATATTGTACTTGATTTAACTATGCAGATATTTTTATTGAACATGGAATGCGGAGGAAAAATTAAATTACACAGAGTGGCTAGGTATTCTAAAATTTAGTAAAGTGTTGTGGTGTGCTGGTGATCAGTTTGGCTTAAAAAACATGGGCCATTCCATGTAATATCCACAACCCCCTGTGGATTAGAGCAGTTTTTCTGTAAGTTACTCCAAGAATTTCTCAAAGGGTACTATTTTGTATTCTTCTTCTGAAAGTTAAGAAGTGAAATATCTAAAATTTTTATTATTTTTTTATCTTGCGTCATCCAGAGGCAAGTCTTAGGAAACATTATTTTTGCTGTTTTTCTTCCAGAGGGATTTTTGAAAATAACTGAATTTCTTAAGGGGCCACCCCAACAGAATACTTCATCCATATAAATTTCTGAAGATCGCTCCGAAAATAGTTTTCAAGATTACAGTTCTCAGCTAAAAACTACCTCATCCGCAGAGGTGTGTGGATATCGAATGGAATATAGCACCATGGTAGGAGGTCGTCAGGTTCTGATAATGCACTCAAGAAGGTAAGTATTACTTGTATGAGTACGAATAGGAATGTCCTTCAATTTAATGTTTAGGAACTGGAATATTAACATACACGGATAACTTACATCTTTCATCAAATCATCGTACGTTATAACGCTAAATAGCTTTCGCAGCCCGGTGCTAACCACCTCAGACAAAATATCAATAAAGTTGTTATCGTTCGCCATATTAGGAGCGAGGAAAAAGATGCACGCCTTCCAAGTTTCCTGGTAAGTGAAAAAAAAAACACTGAAGCTGAGAACAATTTGTTCATTTTTCTTCTTCAATGAGTACCTAAGGTTAGATAAACTGAATCCGATAAACTTACTTCATTAAATTGTGTTTGAACAAGTTCTGCCTCCCATCGGCCAGCTTCGTTAAGAGAAGCACTCTTTCCTCTTTTCGACTTTGACATTTTTAGTAGTTAACGAAAGTTCACACCGTGGCTCAAATACAATAATAGTGTCATCACTTAGTTATTGAACTTGTCCGCCATTTTGGAAGTTATTATCTGTTGCTAAGCACAACTTAGAAACTAGTCACCAGTCTTTCCTAGGTTATCACGTCCACTAGAACCAGACCTTTGTACTTGTCTTTACATGTGATTTTTCACGTGGTTGAATTAATCCAATAAGAAGTGAGTACCGTTAAGAAGCGTAGATGGTGATTGGCTGTGGCCTCACTCTGCATTCAATGATTTTGAAACTAAAATTGAGCCAAAATTCGAATCCTTTATTCCAACCATAACTTCTGTACTGTGAGTGTATTGTTAGGTCTTCGTTGTCTTTATCAAAATGTCGGAAAATCGTTTGAAAGGGTTCAAAAACAAAGGAAAAGATTCATTGGTAAGTAAACTGCTGTATTAAGTAAGTACTCTGGACTTGAAGAGTCTTTGATTAAGGAGGTTTTCTCCAACCAAACGAATAATTCCCGGATCAAAAATTCTATATTTTAAAAAATTTAACTTGTTCCTAAACTTTTATAAAATAAAAATGAACATTAAATTTGTACAGTTTGGTTAATGCTAAATCATTATTGTATTTGTACAAAATATTTTGTGATTACTTACATTAATTACAATTTTGAAACATTCTAACGAGTTTATCTAACTCTGTCAATATCCCGTTATTTAGGAGATGAGAAGGCGGAGGGGAGATGTGACGGTTGAGCTCAGAAAGGTTTGTTGTCCTAGTACTGTATTTTTGGAACTTGCACTGTTCCATGATTTGACTTCCATTGACTTCCTTGTTCAGTTTAAATGATAATTTTCATGATTATAAACAGGCCAAGAGAGATGATCAGCTCTCAAAAAAAAGAATGGTGTGCGATATAAGTCCACTCAAAGAAGCAAACAATAACTTTTCATCTTTGGTAAGCATAAAAATAGGTTGTTTAATCATTTTGGGAAGTTTTGGCACTTTTTATGAATTATATTCTGAATCTGACAATCAGTAAAGCTTTGAATTCCTTTTATAGGCTAAAACGTTGCCTCTCCGAAGTGTAGCCGAGGTGAGTATTACTAGCTGCAAAATAATTGAAGAAAAGTAAAATTAAAGAAACCTACTCTTAAAACTGAATCGTTTCTCAACTTTATCTGGGATAATTTCCGTATTGGGGCGTACCTATTTATGCACACAGTTTCATCTCGTATACATGTATTACTATTATAGAAGTTAGGGTCTGGGTAAGGTTTGGTTTGTATGAATGGAAATCTTACCGTGGCTGTTAGCATGAGTTTTAGGACTGAGGAGGACACATCTTTAATTCTTTAATACAGGGTTAATTAGGGTAATGGAAATTCATGGGAGATGGGTACAACGTAAGCTTACATTTTTGGCACACAACTGAAAATCTTAGGCACACAGCTGAAAATCTTAGGCGCACTACAAGCTTTCATACACAGTGTATAATAAAAAAAGTAACACTCATAGAGTCACATTTATTGCCTTTAATTATTCTACATTATCACTAAACACAGGATTAGTGTCGTCTACGTATATCATTGCTTCAGGCCAAACTGCCTGTAGCAAAACATGGGGCATCTTGCTGCTTGGCCATTACGTAGCCAATCAGCCACTGCCGGTGAAGGTTCAACATATTCCACTTCTGGCAGGCCAAACAAGAAGCAAGTATTTAACCGACAACAGCTGAACAGGTTCAACAAAAACGAATGGGAGACAGAGCGAAGAAAGAACTTTTTTTTACAGCTTGGATAGAAGACACATTAAGCGATTTTTCTATTACCAGAATAGAGGTAAAGACGGTTGCACGCCAACATTTGTATCCAGGCGCAACTGTGCGACCAAGTTCCAACTTTTAGGCGCATTGGGCAAAGATTAGTCGCATATTGCAACCAGTTGGTCACTAACTTTGAGCCCTGTTAGTCCATACAATTCATTGTCTGACAGATGAACAAATTAAAGTAAATTCCATGTCCCTGGACAAGTCTCAAACATCAAAATCCTCTCTCAGAGCAAAATCAGTAGGGATGCATTATTTGGCTTTGTGTAAATTGCTGGTGACAACGTAGTGGCCTGAAGCAATGATATACGTAGAGGACACTGACCCTGTATTTAATGATATTGTCGAATACTGTATAATTAAAGGCAATAAATGTGACTCTATGACCCAACATTTTGTTACAGGCAGTGCCCTGAAGCAGTGATATACGTAGAGGTCACTGATCCTGTGTTTAGTGATAATGTAGAATAATTAAAGGCAATAAATGTGACTGTACGAGCGTTACTTTTTTAATTATACAGTGTGTATGAAAGCTTGTAGTGCGCCTAAGATTTTCAGCTGTGTGCCTATAAGCTGTGCGCCTAAAAATTGAAAACTAGTCGCACATATGTGCCTGGAAAAAAAGATGAACTTTGAGCCCTGGGTGAAGCAATTTGTTTTCCACTTACTTACAGTAGTTGGGAACTCTGTCTTCCATAGAGTGGGCACTTTCCCATAATTTCTGTGTAGTATGTAAATTATATCATTCTTGTATGTTTAAAAGGCTGTATAGCTGTGGTCGAGATCTTCCATAGTAATTTAATTGTTGATGTTTCTGGTGGAGAAATTCATCTGGTTAGTTTTTCAGATCTTTTGAAAAACAGTCTTTTGTGTACATGTAGCAGTCGTAGAAGTGGGCTCTGCTAGTGCTTGTAAGGTGTGGTTATGTCAGCTTCAAATTTGGTCATAATACCGTTAGCTAACACTCGGAATAATGTTTTCATTTTAGTTGATAAGAAAAATTCTGACATTCATGACTACCTGCATGATTCGATCATTATTTATCCACTCTGTTTCAAGAGATTCTCTCATCTGTTCCTGTTAGATTTTATTGGTTTTGATTCATTAACATTTTTGGTTTGACTCTATTTTCAGTTCATTGAGTCAGGTGATGAGAACAAGATATTTGATGCTGTTCAGTCAACAAGGTATGTACGGTACTCATGTTATAGACTGAAATACTTAGATCAGTAGCACAATACACATGCACAATCATGGGTATATCACTTCCACTGCAAATAACTCGCTCGCTATTTGACGTACAAATTTCAAACTTCCCACATTTATCACTTATATTATAGACATGAAATACACAAGTTCTTGAAGAAATTGGTTTATTTCCTTTTTTTATAGAATTTTAAGATTTGCGTATTACAGTGTAAATATGGCCGTCACGCGTAACAATTTGTTTCGCCCGTTCTCATAACAAGTTGATTTCCCTTGCTCCACGCTTGAATTTCCAACCCAAAACGCGTTCAAATCAAGAACATAAACTGTAAATCGAACATTTGAAAGAAAATTCGAAAAACTATGAGAAATAGCAATAAAAACAAACGAAGGAAAGAA
>JAOBAY020055104.1:0-13117 GCA_025331085.2 Zoanthus sociatus
CATAACATAATTTAAATATTTAAGAAAATTTTTACTAACCATGTCGGGTTAGTTGGACACATGTTTAGTAACCAAACTTTGAAAATTACTAACCGTTGGTTAACGGGTTACCGTTAATTTCGAGCCCTGGCTTACTAGAGAGGGAGGCTTTTGAGAGGGGGCTTAACAGGGTCCAAAATAATGTTCAGAAAATCTGTCTTATTTTTAGGCTGTCTTATTTGGTCCAAAAGGTAAACTTTTGGACTTGCAAGGGAAAAGGGACTAACAAAAATACTATGTACGAAAGTTGCAAAAACATGTTTACCCATTTCCTAAGAGACAAAGCATTTGTGTTAAGTATTGATGCAGATATGGTATCAAAATATGTCGTTTCAAAATTCGCTAAATAAAATTCCCTGTCGCTAGAGTTATAATTGCTATCACTATATTTACAGTTGCAACTGCAAAATGCAATTGCTGTTGCTAGGGATACAATGGCTATTGGTAGAGATACAATTGCTGTCAATTGCTAGATTTGCAGTCGTTATCGCCAAAATGCAATTGTTGTCGCTGGATTGTGATATTTGTTGCTAAGTTTTAATCGGAATGCTAGATTTTAATCACTTTTGTTAGATTCCAGTATCTGTCACTAAATTTTTCAAAACTACTGTCGCTAAACAAAGATTTTTAGGTGCTAAAATTTTCGTAGTAGGGAAGGGGATAGATTGTACATGAGAGGGGCTGGAATGAGTGAATGCTTTTTAAAAAACATGGCGGTGGTGTCCAAATTTGAAAACCCACTAAATTTGACAATATTAGTTCAATCGATTCTCTACTAAATGATATTGATAGACTAAGTGAGATTCAAAATCCTGTCATTGACAGTATAAGTCGTCTCCAATGTGCAAGTGATACGGCCAACCATGTACTGCACCAATCAACAGCTAACAACTACTCCTGATATACTGTTGTGCTTTCTCAGTTACTGCAAATAATCGTGTTGTAAGCAATGATGAAGCAGTTGTAAAAGTAGGAAGACCCCAAATACAATTTAGTGGTGAACAGATTGAATGCTTATGCAACATTGGATTCACACGGGATGTAATTTCTACAATGTTATGTGTCTCTAAATCAACTTTGTGGCGTAGATGTCAACAGTTAGGCCTTAGTTTAGTTGTACTCAGCAGTATTCATATTTAAGTGATGAGGAACTCAATGGAGTCATGCGTGGTCTAGTTGCAGCATGTCCAAATTCTGGTTTAACAATTCTAAGAGGTAATCTGAAGAGAATGGGCTTTATTGTTCAACGGGACTGTCCATGATTACGGTGGATCCTATTAATGTGTGTATGAGACGAGCAAGGGTAATAAAACGATGTTGTTATAGTGTTCCGGCCTGGTCCAAATGGCTTGTTCAATGGGCACGATAGCCTTATTTCAAGCCTCATTACTTACCTTTATTGCAGTACCAACAACCAGGCAGATACTGTTTTTGTTTTGTTTCAAGAAGCTATAGCTAAATATTGGATTCCATTTCGTGTCCATTCAGACCGTAGGGGAGAAAACAGATGTTGCAAAATTCATGATTGAAAACAGAGGGCTTGACCGTGGGAGTCATATTGTAGGCCTTAGTATTCACAATCAGTGGATAGAACGGCTATGGAGAGATGTCTTTACTCATGTATTACAGCATACTATTCTCTCTTTTAACTCCTTGATAATGGGCTACTTAATTGTGAGCTTGATACAGACCTATTTGCACTACCGTGTTTTTGTACCATTAATCAACAGAGCACTTTTGCATTTTAAAGATACTTATAATAACCACAGTCTTCGAACAGAACACCACTGGACACCACT
Organism: Zoanthus sociatus; assembly: GCA_025331085.2. Lineage (NCBI taxonomy): Eukaryota > Metazoa > Cnidaria > Anthozoa > Zoantharia > Zoanthidae > Zoanthus > Zoanthus sociatus. The sequence continues at coordinate 1,839 of JAOBAY020055104.1, forward strand.
AATGATATGGACAAGTGGGATTTCGTCATCAGAACATGCAAGGGAAATAGCTGTGAGAGATTTCTATAATATTGGTAATGTCAAGAAATTGACATAGAATTCTTGGGAACTGAACCTGATGGTCAAGAATCAAATCAGTTTGATCTGTCAAATGTTGATGTTCCACCTACAGAATTTAACTATTTGAGTGAACGACACTTAACCTCACTTGACTTTATTAGTCTTTTACACCTTTTTTACAATTGTAAGAAGAATAAATAATAAAATTACTGATTCATGGATGTTTGGTGTTAGGGTACCTGAAATAGTTTTGCAACAAATCAGAGTCAGATACCCTAATTACAAATAATCTTTAAAATATGTGACATTAAGCATTTAATACAAGGTTCAAGGTTCAAGGTTCTTTATTTCCTATATATATACAAATTACAATGTGACGTACAATAATAACATTGAATCTAAATAGGAGGTGCAGAACTAAACAACCTAAAAGGTTAAGTGAGTGTTTCTACACCTATAGTTGGATTATTAAGTTATGTACAAAATTTACAAAATTCAGGGGAAAATGAAACCAGACAAGATTACAAATACTGAAGAAGAACTACAGTCACAAAATATAATGATTTAAATAATTGCAATACTTATATAACTATATATATACAATTATGAAATAATTATTGTGAGAGCAAGTATGATTTTAATTGTTTTTTAAAAATTGAATGTGAGGAACTAGTTTTAATATAATAGATAAAGACGCTAATCGTTTAGATGATGGTGAACGACCATGGGGATGGTAAGGTAGAAAAAAGTTATTAGTCACTGGTGCGTGCAAGAGGACAGAGGATGGGTTTAGTTGGCAATAGGGCATTGAAATCTTTGTTCTGCTAATTACTTGTTAAAAGTCTAGGAGTCCATTACAGCTAAACTAATCCTTCTGTTGAGACTATCAATGCTGTTTCCATCTAACATTAAAAAGCTGTTTTTAACTCAAAAATCATTTTTATTTTCACTCTTAGATGTGCAGCAATCCCGAAGTAGGAGATAATAAACTGTATCCTACATTTGCAAGAACGTTTGCAGTAGACGAAAAGCTCTCACCGACTGTATACTCGCTTCTCAAGTACTTCAAGTGGAATCGTGTAGCCATAGTATATGAAAACGTCACTAAATGGATTGAAATGAAAAACTACATGGTGAAGAAACTAAGAGAGAAAGGTGTAAATGTTACCTTAGAGCTTGCCATGAAACAAACTGCAGTGTATCGACCACATAAACACAGCGAAAGATATCGGAGAATGTTCAAACAAATAAAAAATGAAGCAAGAAGTAAGTTGCTATAACATGTTTAAATTAAATTCACTCTGATTTTTATTGTGCAAGATTTACGCAAGTATGAAACCTCTTTTCTCAGCTGTTAACCTTTAAGCTCACCTTCATTTGTTGGTTAATATCTGGTATCGAAAAAGCTCACTTGTTGATGACAGTTTATATGCCCGATTTATCATTGTATTTAACAGGGCCATCTTGTATCTTCCATCCACATGGCTTTGATAATGGACAAGGAGTCCAGTATCAGTAGGTTTCCTACTGAAAAACTGATAAAAATGTTGCAAATTGTTTCACAAGAAATCCAAACTTCAAACGTGTCTAAAGGGCGCGAAAATTGCTGGACGTGCCCTAAAAAGACCGCCAAGTTAAATAGCTTCATTGTACTCTGATAAATGGCACTTTCGCTGGAGTAAAAACTCGATAAAAAAAATCATTTGATTCATATATTCAGTACTTTAAATTAGTTGAAAACTCAATCGTGATTTAATCAAGAAACAACGGCTAACGCTCATAGTCGCACGGGCTTGCCGGTTAGTGACTCATACACCAAAATCACATGATTGATTCTGACCCAATTGCAGTTGCGGATTTCTTTTTTTACGGTAAACCAAAGTTGCTTATTTAAATATAGGTATACTTTGCATTCTAAATTTGAGGTAGTAGAAACTTCAGGATTTACTTTCCAAGGGTTAATAAGCAATACAACCCTGTTTTTACTGTTCTTTTTATTGTTAGTAGCTACTCTTGCCGTACACTCTTTTTTATTAGAATATACTTAATAACAATATTGAGAATGAAACTGGCCAAACAGTTTTAAGAATATTCTAAGAATAATGCTGAGGCTCAGATCGATTTTGTTAAGAATATAATTATGCATGTTTGAAAGAAAAAAAAAACATTACTGATTGCATGTATTGTAATTGCCTTCTAATCCCAAATGGAAAAGCTATATACAGATCTAATTGGTAATATTACCTTTGAAAAATATTTTCAACCTAAAATCGGCCAAAAAATAAGAATATACAGCCTCGGTCCGAAAAACGATATTCTTATATATAAAAAAAGATTGTATACATACTATATCCGTATATTATTGACTTTAGTTTTATCTTTTTTTCAGTTGTAATCTTCATTACAGAATTTTTCCTGGCGCGGGAGGGAATGCTGGTGGCTTATGACGAAGGAATGATCAATGGAGACTATGTGTTCATTATGTTCCAACTTGACCAGAACCAAATCAAAATGTATTCAAAGCATCAATTTAAATGGTTCTTTAGTAGTCACATTTCGACTGTTAACCGGCTGAATGAAGTTACGAAAGCTTTCGAAGCTGCGTTTGTTCTGGCTATCAAAGTTCCCTCTTCGCACAATTTTACGCATTTTCAGAGAGAAATTAAAAGAAGAAGTAGTTTATCTCCGTTTTACAGTGGTGTTTACGAAGGCCTTTTGTGGAAGGATGACAACAAAACATTTTTTAGGAATAGAACCGAGGTAAGCTGACATAGTTTAATTTACACCAAAATTTAAAAGAAAAATACGTAAGCAAAACACATGTGAAGAATTGCTTTTAATGTTGAATCAAACTATCTTGAAAACCTAGACTTCAGCCATGAAATGATTTTAGATTTATTTTGAGACTTCTTTCCAAATCAAAATGTGAAGTCAGAAGAAAGCTCCTGTGTTCCTTGGAAGCGTTTTAGTGACACATTTTTGAAGTAGCTCCTTGAAAATTGCATAAATTGCGAACTTAAGCCGACAAGGGTTTCTTCATGACGTTATTCTTTATACCGTAAATGATATGTTTCAAGGGTCCGAAAGGAGGCGTTTAAAAGATAAGAATACCTGTAACTTGGTAACCTAAATACGGTTTTATCGTAACCTATATACAATATTATAGTACCGTTAACACCGACGGTATTACAGTAACCTAAATAGAAAGCGACGGAAAAGAATTTTGATAGTTCTTAAAGATCAATGGTAACATCGGGCTCCTGGTTGATCACCATGGTATTTTCATCGCTATTCTCTTCAATGTCTGAGTTAGTTATTGCTTAAAATGTGTCGGGAGGAGTTGGCTCATCGAGTACGGAAAGTTGTGCCTTCAACTGTTGTACCCCTGCCTCACAAGGGTAGTGGCCTTTTTAAAAACAATGGATCTCTGAATTACCGGTGTTCATGAAACAAGAACTCAAATAGATTGATTGATTGTATTGTACATCGGTTTCTAGGTTATGCGTGGTTTTCAGAGAAGGAGGCGTTTATTGAACCTGGAAGTTTGCTAGAGAGGGACCTTTAATACAATTTTTTTAGTCTAGATGTGCGTTAATTTTAGATAGGAGGCGTTCATCAGAAAGAGAGCATGTATTAGATCATTTCGATAAACACAGAAGAATAGTTACGCTGAATCTTTGTTGTTTTGATTTTCAACCGACCTTGATGGACGCTGCAAAGGGTTTTGCATAGGCTCGTGTTCATATTAAATTTAATTATAATTTTTTTTTTTCAAGCTGATTATTTGCAGCTACGTGAATTGGAACATAGCTGCAATAGGAGTGTCTTAGATTCATCCCTTGGTTACCGTTGGTTGTCGTTCCAGTTGAATCACACATTCTGTTTGTGTCTCTGCAGCCCCCTATATTCGGTGCCTATCTCTACGACGCTGTTTATCAGTATGCAATCGCCCTGAACAAGACAATTGCCATGAAACAGCAAGTAACAGGAACAGCAGTTGTTAACAAGCTAAAGGATATTCAATACAACAGTACGAAATACGTTTTGATTGCTTTTTTTAAAGAAAACTATTAACTTGAGTCGGTAACATAATCTTATTAAAATTACCACAGTTAGTAGCGTAAGAACGTATCAAGACAACTGAACGCTGGATTAATTTGTTACAAAGGGTTATCTCCAGAAACGGCACCTTTCTATGGCTACTCTACATACAGCCCAGAGTCAATTAAATCATTTGTTCAGCAGAGAGTTTTTTTTACGTAATTGTAGAATACATTTCAAAAAAAACCTTTTGAATAGCGTTGCTGACATTCTAGGAATAAAGCGTGTTTTAAAGAATTCAAAGCTGAACTAAACTCCCTCCAACGAACACTTCAAGCGTCAGCGGCTTACACTTCATATATTTGAGTTTGGGTTTGTTCCTTTACGTTTTTACCTCAGACACCGCCGGACTCAAAATAGAATCTAAAACCAGAGGAACAGTTAATTAAGGATGGGTGATCCGATCCGATGATCCGATCCGATGATCCGATCCGGTGATTCCATCCGATGATCCGACACAGGTCAAACGCCGTGCTCGTTGGCACTTTAGCGATAGCTACTACTAGTCAATATTTACTTAAACAATAACGCAAGCAATAAATTCCGACTGTAAAACAGTATACTAAGTGCAACGTATCAATGACCGTAGTGGCACCTTTCGCCAAAGCAGCAAGTATCGTAGTTTTTCTTGATAACAAGCATTGGTAGATATTATAAGTACACGAGTTAAAGTTGAATGTTGGAAGAATTTGATTTCTTGTGTCTTTGGTTATCCCCAATAGGTTAACAAATTCTAAAACCGGTGTTGAAAGTGTATCCAAAAACTACTAGTTCTACCTTTTTCGACGTCACTATAATTCAAATTTGATCAAAATCCTATTGGTTTGCAGGTATCATGGGCTACCAGATTCACTTTGATAAATCAGCCAACGCAGAATTAAACCTTACCCTTGTTGATTTGCAGCCGAAAGGCAAGTAACAAAGATATTCAAACCTACAAGTGTAATTTATGCTATTGTACGTGTTAAATTGTTTACCTTGCAGCAGCCATCATAGGTTAAGATTACAGTGTTAGTAAATATCTAGTATGGTGCTAGTGTACCATCGTGATGCACCAGAATAAAGTTCAGATGCATTGTAACAAGTTCGATTGTATTAAAGTTAGGTAACTCCATCGGTTTTACTTATTTTAAGCCAGAAAAAATGGAAAGAAAGAATCCAAGCCTCAAGTTTTAGAAACATTTAAGTTGTGTTAGAACAGTTACTACAGAGATTTACCTATTTTAACTTTTTATAGACAGTGCGTATGTTCATTAAAACCACGTCAGTTAAAAACTTTTTCTGTTTGTGAAAAGTTTTGCGATTTCAATTGTATTTTACAGATAACACGACATTCGAAATGCTGTCTGTTGGTGAATTCCGTATAGTTCGGAACAATGAAACCAATGAAGGAGAACAAGTGTTTGTTCCGTACGCTCATCGCTCCATTCGGTGGCCGAATGGCAGAACGGGCCCACCTAAAGATGAACCTGAGTGTGGGTTTTATGGAGAGAAGTGTCCGCCAAAACAGGAACACGGTAACTTTGTTTAGTTTTTACCATCATGGTTTTATCATCACCATCAGCCTAATAAAGTCTCTCCATACTGCACATGCTCTGCCACTGAATTTGTGTTTGTCCCGTGATCCCGTGGAACCCAGTTATCATCTCTCTGTCTCTCTCCCTACACATGGTGCTCACTACTCCTGGAATTCCTGGAAAACTCCTGGAATTTTAAAATTTTCTTCCAGAGCCCTGGAAAACTCCTGGAAAAACAAATAATTTCCCTAAACTCCTGGAAAACTCCTGGAATTGTAAGGAAACATTTTCGACAGTTTTCAAAACAAATCAAAACCTGCAGAAGCGTCTGACTCCTGATTGTATTTTTTGAATTCTATATAGACTCGATTTCAGTTGCTGCTACTGTGGCAGAAATTACTTGATATTGTTGCATTTTTCATGCCGAGACGGAGAGAGAAATTGGGGCTGGGTCCTGGAAAAATATTTTCTTTACCCTGGAGAACTCCTGGAAAACTCCTGGAATTTTGTTATTATCAGTCAGTGAGCATCATGTCTACAGTTATCTTCTATATTGTTTGCCATCTAACGCTTTGTTGCTACAACTAGATTCTTTTGTTTTAAATTTTATGCGATAATTAAAAATATTGAAGTTAAACTAGCTTAGTTTATTTTACATTGTTTATTGCTTTTATAAAGTTCAAGTCAGCCATTCATTTGCAATCTCACGGGCTTGAAAAGTTCAATTCATGTTGTGTTAACAAACATTCACAAACTTAAAAATATCAGGCAAAGAAAACTAATCTCAAAACTCCAATCAAGAATGAAACATGATAACTGTCCTATGACTTTATAGGAGAATTAATTGTGGCAATTGTCAACATGCTGAAATATTTGAAAGTTTTAATATATACGTAAGGCAACTTAGTTGTTCCTTGATTGAATTTGTTGGTTTTGAAAACGAGATATATGTTATGCTGCTACGAAAATATAATTTTCTATCATCACTATCCAGTCTTCGGTTGATCAAGTATATCCTTTGCATTTTAGATGTAAAAACCAAGATAATCGCTGGAGGTTCAGGAGCTCTTGCCTTTCTTTCACTTATACTCTTATACAATATATACAGGTTTGTGTTCTAGTTTGAGAAAACGCCATATTTTGGCTTACATGAAGTATGTGGCTTATATGAGGGCATGAGAATTTATATGCTGGTAGAAACTTTCCGTGTGGTGAATTCTTATAATTTTTTTAGAACGTATTAGTTTATACACAGTGGCATTTACATGCTTGGGATTTATTTTTCAGTTGTATTTTGGGGAGAATGTTTAATTTATTTCTTCTTTTAAAAAAACAAACTTCCTTGTGTTTTGAACCATAACAGTTTTTAATTGAATTACTCAACTTCTATTTAAAAAAGTTGATCTTGGCAGATGTATTGTGGGTAGCTATCGTTATTTCTAAAAATGAAAGTTCTCTTGGAACTAAGAGCCATTATGCCGCAGGCCCGTACGCAGAAATTTCGCTTGGGGGTGCAAACAAACATTTTTGGGACCAACCCCCCAAACACGACGTCATTTATCACAACTTTCATATTTTTTGGACAGCATAAAAATAACCAAGTTCTGTGTAAAAATAAATTTGAACTTAGGGTATTTTTGCTGTGCTGACAACTTAGATTTAATTCAAATTTATTATTGAGATTGTTTTACAGGTAAGTAAAGTGCTTCTAAATATGCTTTAATGATCATTTTCTATCGTAAACTTTATTTTTCAATTCATTACTTTTGTAATCGAGTGGACCTTTGCGGCCGTTTGGGGGTGGGGGGGGGGGGAATGCGTGCACACCTAGCGCACCTCCCCTGCGTACGGGCCTGTGCCGGAACACACAAAGGACTTTCTACGCTATTTGCAGCGACAAAAATGCTGCCAATAATGTTATTGAAGTGTTTTGTACGCGATTAGGTTAAAGAAATCGTTTGACTCCTCAAATGACTCCGCCATTTGAAAGTCATGATATCTAAATGGTTAAACGAACTGGCGTGACGAGCTTTCCGTAGCATCGAAACAGCGGTTCCATACGCTAGTCCCATTAGTTATCACAAACAATAAGTATATTTGCCTTCCGTGTTCCGAACTTTAGCCTTTGGTAATACTGAAAAAATTTTTGAATGAAGAGTAACCTTTTTTAATGATTCGATTTGCTAGGCAATATCGACTAGAAAAAGAATTGAAAAGTCTTTTATGGAAAATCAATTACAATGAAATCTGCTTTGGGGAGAGACGCAACTCAGCGACTTCCAACACAAGCTGTGGAGTAGTAAGTAATGAAAACTGTTGACAATTCTATGTTTTTATAGTCTACAAACACACTAAAATTTGCATATTGGTGAGTTTCATAAGGTTCCAGTTCAGCGCACATGGTGGTCAGTTATACAAAAGAATCTCATTAGAATCTAGTTTGAAAATCATTATTTGACCTCCATCTGCCATTGTCTTATATCCTCGTGGGACCCAAGAATATACCTTCTTTGCCCTTTAGCCCTTAAACGAAACATGCATAGTAAGCGGGGTTTTTTTGAATGCTTAGCATTCCCTTAAATATATTGGCAAAATGGATTTTATACAATTAAAAAAACAAATCTTAGTAAGGATCGCTGAAGTTTATTCTAATATTTAAATTTTGAGGTACCTTATGTTTTCTGTTCTTTTTTTCAGAAAGAGAACGCCCTGTTAGAGCCGTTGCTTGATGATTATGAACAGGACACCTGGAGGAACACCTTCGTAGGAGTGTACAGGGTATGCAGGGTTTATTAGTGTAGAACGTATTTATATAATTTGTTATTTTAAATGTATTACAATAATCGTTGTACATCTTAACCCTAGAAGCTAGAAGGGCAGAGAGGATGGGGGATAGAACGGACCCCAAGCTCGATTTTTTAACTTCATATCTGAACGTCCAACTACCTTATCCCCCCACCTGCGTCTTTATCCCCCCTCCTTTCCCTTCGTTCCCCCTGAGGCTATATGTTTAGTTAAAAGGCTTGAGGCTTGAAGGGTTAAGATTGCATCGACAGACTATCTCAGAAACACATACACCCGATCTGAATCCGGTGGTCACAGTCAATGACAATCGATCTGTGCCAGGTCGTGAGAGACTTGGAAAATAGTCAAGATCCGACTCCGATGTCAAAGACAATGACAGTCGGTGCCAGGTCGTGAAATGGCAGGACAAAAGTCCACTCAGTGTTAGGTTGTTAAAGATAGAGGGTCGACAAAAAATATTGACGACCGGTGACAGATCGTGAAATGACATGGCAAAAGTCCGTCAGTGTCAGGTTGTTAATAGTAGAGGGTCGACAAAAAATATTGACGACCGGTGACAGATCGTGAAATGACATGGCAAAAGTCCGTCAGTGTCAGGTCGTTATATCCTTTCCACACCACGTTGAGGTCATTCCAAGTCTCTCACGATCGTCTTTGACCGTGTCAGTTGGTGACGATCCGTCTCGATCAAACACAGACCAAAACCAGAGTACATAACGGACCGTCCTTCATGTGAAAGATAATCACGATCGGTCACAAAATTCACGATCGTAAGGTACCTTAGACGATAGGAGCTAGTTTGTGTGTATTGGACAACTCTCATCTTAAAATGTCCCGTTGAGTCCTGAAATTACCTTAACAACTTAGCAAATCTTAGCAAACATAGCATACTTATTAACCTGTAGTTCTTGTCGTTGCAAAGAGAACGAAACTTTCTAAAGACTACGTTGTATTCCTAAAATCTTAGGGAGACATGGTTGCCATGAAATCTCTTGATAGAAAGAGCGTGGATCTTACAAGGGCGGCGTTGCTTGAGTTAAAACAGGTTAGAAAGTTCGCAAAGTATTTATTATTCCCCAAGATGACTTTTCTTACATCCCAGCTATCGCATCTAGCAACTACTTTAGTATGTTTTTGTCTTTTTTTCAGATGCGTGATATGAGGCATGATAACATCAACCCTTTCATTGGCGCATGCGTTGAACCACCGCATATCTTCATTGTGACTCAATACTGTTCTAAAGGCAGTCTCCAGGTAATAATTTTGACAAAACAATATCGTCGTTTATGTTGTGACTTATTCACTACAATCCTTAATAGCTTTAATTTATTCTATACACGTTTTAGTCAGTTTTATCTATATTTTAATTCAGTTGAATAATCATCATCACCTTCAGTTTTTTGCGTGCCAGAAGATCATTTAAAGCCTTTTCAATAGAATTGCAAACCCTTCTATCATGTACTTTATAACGAGCCATTGCCCAAGACAACCCGTTGCTACCCGTTATCGCTTCTGCTGTCCTTCTCCAAGTGATTTCCTCATTTTATTTCCTTTCAGAGATAAAAAAAGAATGTTTTTTTTTTTTGCTGATGGGCGAGCTGATCTTCGTTAATGCGTGTCAGTTGAACTCCACTTTCTCCTGATAATTTCTAACTGAATATTTCATAGCAAACAAAATGTCTTGGCTTCCACATCTGTGTTTTTAAGCTATTTGCAAAATTGGTCAACGACACTTGTGGATACATACGCGAATCTCCTTTTTATTTAATTTCGTATGTAGTTTTCATGCACTTGGATCCATATGGTAGCAGTGATCTGAAATTAAGTTTGGATGATCAAAAAATAATAAAATCATTCCAAATAGTTTGATTCTCTTTGGAACGGCAGAGAGCTCACTCGATAGATTTTTCTTGGACATTTCCTTTTGAACTATTGCATTTGGTAGCAAATAGAAAGTTTTTACCATTTATCTAAATCATCATTCCATAATGACACAACCGTTTATCCCTAGTAACTACTTGTTATATTGTAACATTTAAATGTTTTAATTAGTCAGTAATGACCTGCTATTAGATTTTAAGCAACGCTTTTACCATTATTTATGTTCTTCTTGGAGAACTGAGTCTGTTTTCTAGCTATGCCAGGTTGACGAGGCCTAAAAAGGCCTGTTAGAAATTTAGAGAATGAAACCGCAGTTGGTTCAAATTATTTTATAATACCGTTTCAGCTTGTATATAACTCGATATAAATATTTTAAACAAGTTGTCTCAACCAAGTCTACAATTCTAATCAAGTTTGCCATTCCAGGATATTCTGGAAAACAAGGACGTCAAGCTGGACAACATGTTTATCTGCTCGCTTGTATCTGACATTGTCAAGGTTTGGTAAACGCTGTGTAACTTTGTTATTCTTCTAGTCATTGTTACTTTTACTCTCTTTGATCAGATGTACATCCTATCCTATTCCACAGCTGATGTGCTAAGTTACGTACTTGCTAGTTGGGTATAGCAAATATAGTGCAGAGGCATTGTAATCTGTCCCGTAAAGGAATGGGAAGAATATGTATAATTAATGTACATTTCGCCGATAAAAATATTATATTAAAAAAGGTAAACTGTTAAAACGTTTAAAAATCACTAAACGTTTTCGATCAAACGATCATCTTCAGAGTGGTAAAAATATGCAAAAACCACTGTTATGTTCTTAGTTAAATTATTCGAGTTCCCATGGGGTATAAAGTTAGGTGGTAAGACTGGACTTGTTTGTTAAGCTCAGGATTGTAGCGTGAGATGTAAA
>JAOBAY020055123.1:0-13117 GCA_025331085.2 Zoanthus sociatus
CAAAATTTAAAATTCCCAGTTTCTCATAAATTCTTAATGCAGCATGTGGGCAGTGAGTTTTTTTTTTTTTTTTTTTTTTGCTTTTCGGAGGAAAAACCACTGGTTATATGAATCATTTTGGTTCAGCTTATAGAGCAGATCGACAAAATTCCACATTTTCAAGATTTTTAATTGTAAATAAATGCGTTACTTCGTTGTTTATATAGTCATAAACTCTCGATCGTCATAATCTATCATGTTTTAAAGAGCTTTTACCTGTTTATGGCGAGTTTTTACCTGCTTATATCTCCCCTTATAAACGTGTCCATCGGATCCCCGAAGCATATCAATAACTGATACTTCACGTGACCAGGTTTCCTGAGGAGCGGATTCTTCACCACCTACTACAAGCACAGAACACGTGTTATTTAACCTAAACACAACTAGTTTCTGTAGAATGTAAAAATCAACTGTAGAAACAAACTAAATCCTTTCACAGCTTCTCAAAGAAAAAAAATCATTCTGTAACAGTTTAAACTAGTAGTCGAAACCTACCAGTACTGGCAAATATCTGATTGAACTGAGCTAATTTAGCTGGTCTTCGTAGTTGGTTATACATAACAGTATGACTTCCTCCGCATGGACGGCCAGATATCACGAAGTCTTTCACTGTTAGACGGTCGTGCCGCATAGGGCCTGGTACTGCAAAGCTTGTCCGTTGAAAATGACGAATCTGGAAAATAAAAACTGCAATGATAACCACCTCTGTTCCAGCACTACCACTATAAATACGACAAACTAGAACCACTACCTTTAGAACTATCAGTACCATAATACCAGAACCGCTTCAACTGGTATTACCATTACCAATAAACCAGAACCATTATCGATGGTACTATCACTAGCCAATATACCAGAACCACTATACTCTTAGTACTACAAATACCAATATACCAACACACTACTACATGTCCACATATTCTAAACATGGTTATCTAATCTAAACTTAAATAATCAAGCCCTAACACCTGCTTCTAACACTGAGGAAAAAATTCCATTTATTCTCACTTAATTTCCAACTCAATTTAGCTTCGGAAAAGTATTAGTTATCTTTGAAATTTAAAAGCTTGCAATCAGATCCGGAGACCACAGCAAATCAGTATTTTTATATCTCCCCATTGAGTTTCACGAAATGCGCAAGTGAATAGGGCAGAAATTAGTTTAAAAAAATTGGCGCTTTAGCTCCATACGGTTTCAACAAAAGATTGTTGTTTTTAAGAATCACTAGTATTATACTATTGTTTAACTTTCCACCTATCGATACCCGTCGCTTTTATCTTTATAAATATTCTTACATTTACCTTCCGTTTAGTTAAAAAGATATCATTTTTTCAGCTTTGTACTTTCCCTACGGCGACGATCAAACCGTTCTCAACACTGAGTTGATTAAACCACGTGCTTCACTTAATCACTGATGGACATCAATCGTTTTCTAAAAGCTAATCAACAAGTATGCTTTAAGAAAGAGGTAACGCTCGAAATGTCAGCTTTGTGCCTCCCTACGGCGATGATCAAACCGTTTTCAACCCTAAATTGATTAAACCACGTGGTTCACTCACTCTCTTAAATGGGATAAGGAAGACGTCCGCGATACCAGGATAGCGTCTTAACAACTAAGCTATGAAACCACAGCTTTTGGGAGAATGCAGTTTTAAATTTCTAACGTGTTATAAAATGACAGCCATCATTTATGAATACCAGTCTTGTTGCTGAATGGGCCCCCAGCTTAAATAAAGTTGACTTTATTTTACTTTACAGATCAGCTGTATATTCTAATCTAGATAACAACGAACAAAAATCCTTATAAAATTCTAGAATATGTAACCAGCTATCTACCTGATCCATTTCGTAAGATAGGTATGGTCCTTTGGATTTTTTCATCCGTATACTCTGTACTTGAGGCAAGGTAGGCTGCGACTTATCTTTTATTCCAACATGAACAGGCCTGCTGCAAGAGATACAGTTGAGAGATATTCTTCTTCGTAGTCCGGCTGCTTCAGCTGGAGTCATTTTCGTTTCTTCTGCAATGCGGTTTCTAGATTTTTGTAGATCTGCAATACGGTTTTCTGTGAACGCAAGCAGTGCACAATGTGTTTCATTGCTATTGCCGTTCATATCTTATTAATCAGGGAAAATAAATTGATAAAGGAGATTACAGCAGAAGAGAAGTACTTGAATACGGCACACTGCAGTAACAAAAAACGCCGACAACAATTCGAGGCCTCTACCACTACAATATTTTAAACTTTTTAACAATTAACCTCGTTAACCTTTCTACATTGTTTTTATATATATTGCTCGTATTTTGCATAATTTACTCAGTTTGAGAAAGGCGGTAGAATGACAGCCGAAAACTCATATTTTATAAATTTTGTCCAAAGCCGGGTCACTTTGCTGAGTTTTTACAAATAGAATTAAATCATTTTCTTAGTTACAATTATACTTTCACAGAAATTTTAATTATTTTACAGTAAGACACATATTTAGTTTAGCAATTCTGTCCAAATGTATTTGTAAAGAGTACCTAGATAGTCTTTCAGTGCCTGGAAAGCATGACCGTCTGTTTTCCCTTTCAGATCTGCCGATAATTTAGCCAGTGCTTGCTTCAGTGCCATCTCTTCATTCATATAATCATCCATCTTCTGCATTGCTTCTCTCAGCCCTTCACCCAAACTGTTAAAGTTGTCATCAAACCTCGCCAGGTTCATTTTACTGTCCAGTGCAATCTTGTCCGCCATTACGTCCATCTCCATGGCAACATTTTCTTTGTTTGCTTTGTTTTCCTGTAACTTTTCCACGTAGTCATAAAGAGCGTCAATATGCTCCTGAAAGTAAAAACGTAAAGCCAGTGTTGATAGACGTTTTTAAATAAAGCAGGGAAAATATTTAAAGAGTAGACGAGGAAAAACTTTGCATGCAATAAGAGAATCTTATAAAACACATACAGTTCGTGCTTCATAACCAAATACATAAAAATGCTCCGCTAGCCAAATGAACTCCAGTGACTCGGTCGTATCAGAGCATCCGAATGGAGTTTGGCAAGTCATAGGTTCGATTCCCATTTGAAGTTGACTCTGCAACTGTACAGTACATAATACAGTAATTATTGTTCTGAAAACCCCGAACTTTGATACCAGACGAAAGGGTACGCAACTTCAGGCAGAGACAAAGTAAATACTGCCAAGACTCTATCAGAAATCGGGCTTAACTATTTTTCAGATTCTCTATCAATAAATTAATAAGAAACTTTCCACAAGCCAAAATTCTGTCATATAATCAAAAACGCTTATTGACACTGCAGAAACAATTTTAGGTTATACCAAAAAATTAAAAACCTTTTGAAAGTTAAAAAAACGAACACGGCTTAATGGCTACCTGCTTCCTACTTAGATCGTCTAAAAACTCATCATGTCTCCGTTTTGTATCATCTGCAAGTTTTTCCTGTACACTTTGTAACTCGAACAAATGTCCTTTAAGAGTATTTAATGCCTCAATGTCCAACTCTGGTGAGCGGGGTGTGGTACTCTCTATCACTGTGGGCTTGCTACTCTGCCGTGCCATTACAGCCATCTCACGCCTCACTCCCTCGATTTGGTCTTTGTTGTTTCGCGCCATTCGACTGACTTCAGCTAAAATTTTCTGGTCTACAATGAAAAAATTAAAAAAAAAATTGAATAATTACTGGTGCAAAACTTTGAATAGTGCCGGTCTAGCAGTTCTTGGTAATTTTCATGTAAAACTAAGACTAGAAGTAAGCAAAGATTAGTGACGTGAGTAAGTTCGATTTTTAACGTGCGTTCGTTTGGGCACGAGGTACGAAATTGCTAATTGCGTATCGGCATGTCACGTGACAAAACGAGATAAATTATTCAAGTATGACAGAAAATGCAGACCGATGACGAAAATGAATACAACAAAACTGAAGTGACTCTGACTACCAAAGGAATTCCAACTGAGTAACACAGGAATCCCAACTGAGAAACACAGGAACCCCAACTAGGAAACACAGGAATCCCAACTGACCTTCATTGCTTTTTATTAGCTGTTGGTTTAGTTGCTCCACTGTCTGTCGTTCACCCTCCAGCCTCACCACTTCACCCTTTAGTTTTTCTTGTTTCTTCATTAGATTACATACTTCTTCTGCAACCGCCTCGTGTCGGGCTGTCAACTCCCCAATTTGACGAAGGCACTCCAGCATCTCTTCTGATGGATGTTCGGAATTTATTGTTTCTTTATGAATCTCTGGACTGCTAACCTGTACAATCGAAATATCATCCATTTTAAAGAACTACTCGCGGTTAACGTAGGGCACTATAAGCCAAAATAAGGTCCCAAATATTTAGCTCCAACAGCGCACAACTGAGCTTAAAAAGGTAAAAACAAAACGTGAAGGCGCACTTTCGTTAGATGGTGGAACGAGCTAGAACAAAGTTAGTCAAGTTGAAAAGTGTAATTTAAAAAGACCAAAGTCAAACACCACCTTACAGAAACTTGTTTCATTATATTCCCAGCTTTGTTAGAAACGAATTCCTTGTATTCCACATCCTATGTTAAATTAGAACGAAAAATAAACAAGTAGCATTAACATCAAATATAAAAAAATATGGCGATGGAATGGCCATATCCTCTAGATGAAGCCTTCTTCTACTCAAAGTTAAAGGTGGTTTTGCAAAGAATACAATCAAGAAAGAAAGTATATAAGGGAAATAGAAAGAAAGTTGTAGGATAAGCAATTGGATTGATCTAATTGGGGGAAACTGACGAGCATAGCATGTAGGGCTGAATACTGAGGCGCATAACCAGGGTTGCAAAATTAATCTTTTCCAGAAAAATTAATGTGATCTTTCTTATAAAGTATAAAACTTTTCGCCCCATCTGGAACAGCAGAAGCTAGTGGGATAATCAACCATAAAGAATTACTGCCAAAGTTAAAGAAGAGCGTTTCCTAAACAGTGGTGGACCGGTACTGATTTATGGAGAGCTCTAAAACATGGAAACTAAAAACGATTATACGCTCCGATGTAACTTGAAAGAATACTGAAGATTTCCCAAATTAAGATTGATTTGGAAATTAAGATAAAAGGAAGAGAGCAAGTGTACGGGAAAAAGGAACAAGAAAAACAAAAATTTAGACTGCGATGGAGTTTTGTTACAGGAGAATATGTTTTAGATTCAAAGACTCTGTAAAAGGATACAAAGATTAGAAGTAAATGTGAATGTGTTTTTAAATCTACAATTGTTTTCCTATAGCCATAGCTAACAAGCACCTGATCATGAAGAGGTATGTTAAATTCAAATAGCTTCTGGCTTTTGCAAGCCCTGTTTTTATTCCACTGAATTACCCTGTTTAGTATTGCGGTTTCTTATATCATAAAAGAGAACAAAGGATTCAACCTGAAGAATAAGGAATCTGTGAAGCACCTAACACCGGCTGTTTTTATTCCTGAGAAAAAAGAATTTGACGGGTTTGTGTGCTTCGTGCTTGCATACCTTAACAGATTCAAAGACTAGTGCAGCAAATAGTTTTAAACTGTAAATTAAGTTAACAAAGATTGGCTGACTTCCGTTCTGCATTATCCCAAATTACTGCAGCAAGAACAATGAACTATGAAATTATCATTGGGCCTAAACAATAGCAACAACAGCAGTAAGGCACAAAGTCCAGTGTCTTCCTCAATAATGGGTCTTTCGATTCACTACAACGATGTCTCATTATGCAAAAAGTTAGGCAGGGCCACAAAGTAACCGAGACCCAACAATAAAATATGTAATTCAGAAGAGGTTTAAGCATTTCTGTCTGGAATTTCGCAATTTTCTGGTGCTAACGTCGTATTGATATGACCTCAGAGGACAATGAGCTAAGTAGGTTTCACTTTTAGTAATTACATTCATTTGAAAACTTGCCTGAGTGCACTGGGAGACTGAGGTCTTAGGTGGTTCTGGTGGGGATGTAGGGACCTGGTCAGTTTTATCTGGAGCTGACTGTGATCTTGAAGAAAATGTTTCTTGATCATCATCAATCATTGCAACGACATCTTCAACTGCCACAGATTTCTTTTTAACATTAAGAGCTTCCTCAAGTGCTGGCCATTTAACAAACTGCATCAGTTCCTCTCTGTTAACAAGGTTGTCTAAACCTTTGAGTTTCTGTTGAATGCTTGATAAAGATTCCAATTCCTTGCCCTGAAATTATATGTCAGGGTAACACGGTTATTATTTGTTCTCAAACGGATAGTATAGTAGCAAAATTGCACGAGAATTAACCAATAAGACAATCTAATTTTAATCTTAAACTGAAATCTTTACGTATTATATATCTGCTGTTTATACAGTAGCTTTGAGGTAACTACAACTTAGCCGTTACAAAATATAAACTAGTTATTTCTAATAGAAGCCCAACCCCAAACTATATATCCCTTGCAAAAAAACACAACGAGTAACTACATAACCAAAACAATGGCGCAGTTGTGTTCTTCAGCTTTCCTTAAAAGTAAAATGTGAAAAAAATCCCCCCAAAAAATAAACTGAATCTACATATTAAAATAAAAAAAATACAATCATGACTTAGATACTTCTGTAGGTTTTGGTTTGTTCAAAAATTTTCCCACAAAATTCAGGAGTTTTCCAGGAGATTAAGGAAATCATCTGTTTTTCCAGGCGTTTCCCAGGGTCCTGAAAGAAAATTTCAAAATTCCAGGAGTTTTCCAGGAATTCCAGGAGTAGTGGGCACCATGCAAAATATATCACAATTTAGCTCTTACAACCGCTAATAGTATGTATCGTGCGTTAATCGTATGTATCGTGCGTACCAAAATCCTAGTGACATCCTTGGCGCACGTCCAGCAATTTTCCCGCCTTTTAGATGCGTTTGAAGCTTGGGTTTCTTGTGAAGCAGTTTGGGTCATTTTTGATTAGGTTTTTTTTTTGTTTTTTAAAATGGAATTCAATTATTTTACTGAATAACGGATTTACAATTGTTGTAACTGGTTTGTTTGATGGTTCGAACATTTGGGAGTGAAAATATGCAGATTCCTGATTTGACAAGAATGAAGATTACTTCAAATACTGGTTGTGTTCTTCTAATGTTTTATTAAAACATTGAACTTCCTTCCCAAAGGACACGCTGATAAATTCTAAAACAAGGTATTTGCTACCTTTCTTTTCCGATTTAATTTCAGCTTTTGACAAATTTTAGTGAATGCTTCGCTACTTTACTTGCTTCTGAAAATTATCCTCTTCGCGTTAATTTTTAAAAGTTCTATCTTTTTAAAATCTTTATTCATAAAAAACTTTTTGTGATTTCTATTTTATTCTATTTGAACTTAATATGGCAATGCCAAGTCAATTATGCAGATTTCTCGTTTCTGATTTTATCGCCAGCGCGTGGGTATATATGGAAACAAACTACTCGCTTCCAGTAACTAACCCTTAAATATACAAGAAGAAATCTACAGTCACATACTTGTAAAATGTTCTTCAGGTTCTTTACATCATCTGCTAACCCACTAACTTCATTTTTCACGTCTTTCACACTTCCACTTCCCTTTTCGAAGTATTCGTTGATGATGGCCATGATTCTGTCTATTCCTTCTTCTGCAGCTTGTAAACGTCGATTGACTTTCATGAACTGCCAGACTCCCACAAGTGATGCCTAGAAAAATATAATTATATTATATAAGTAACAATTCAAATGTTTTTAGTTAAATGATACTCAGTTGATTTCGAGTTTCTAGAGCCCTTACTGGTGGAAACTCATACATGTACATTATCATACATTTTCAATTTCAGCAAAAGCTGTTTGTTTATCAGAATAAATAAATTCTTAAACTCAAATATTGGATTTCTAGCATTCGGAGTGGCTCACGCAAAGTTACCTATCAGCTCATAAACTGTGCATGACCTTATCTAGAAAGTGTTGCTAAGCTGAAAATTTTTGCAGAAAGCAAAGCTAAGAAAATAGATTGACAAAGTTGATTCTCCAACCTTTCTTATGAAGAAATAGGAACACTTTTGGAAAATTCTGTACTAGCAAAAACAAAAAGAACAAAAAATTGATAAAGCATAGTTTTATGACCAGGCAAAGCACACATAAGGTCCTATAGATACTTATTACAACAAAGAAAAATTTAAGCATGTTTTATTGTTTTTGTGGCATGTAGATAGAATCTATATATTAATACACTATTATAAAGCAAATGGAGAAGCCTAAGTCATGTATTTTAGTGTCAGTGATTTAACACTCTGGGCATTTGAGAACTGGCTTGAGAAATGCAGAAAACATGTGCTCTGAAATGCCCAATGTGTTTTATCACAGTTGATTGTATGGATTATATAACAGGCTTCTTTATTTTTTAAGTTGTGACATAAATTCAGTATTAAAACAATTATTCTAAAAACTAAAATATGAACACTTGAATTTTAAGTAATATATTAAATATAAGGTCGAAATCTATACATTCACGTTACTACAAATTTAGGGGACCGACCATACATTTTACATCGCAAGGAGGGGGAAGCAGTGGTTTAAGATGGGGGTACAAATTTCAAAATCACTTGAAAGAGGAAGCAAGGGATACATCTTAATTTATATTCAAAATACTCGAGGGGCGTAAATTCTTCTCCAACTAGTGTTTTCCAAGAGTTGAGTTGTAACAGACCATTCCTTTTGTTGTACATTTAATAACATGCACACAGGCAACCCAAACACCAATTGACTATATAATGCTGGTTAATATTAGACTAAAGCCATTCTTGACATGATAGTACTAGTGTTTTGGTGGGATATTGGAACAAAATTGTGTACAATCACGTGAATCAATTACATACAATCAAAGATGGCAGACAATTGACTATGATAAGCTATGATAGCCAGAGGTCTCTCCACAGGGCAGTACCAAGCACTACAAGGCACTTGTGCCTAGGCAAAATTCAGCCAACACAGCCAGGTATTCGAATCCAGGACTTATGTTCAAAATTCAACTACACAGAAACTCATATTGAAATTTGACATATATAATAAAATTACATTAAAAACTTAATATAAACAAGTTTAGTACATAATTTAAAGTAATTTGGTGAACAAGGTCAGTGGGGTACAAGTTTTAAATTCTAATTGGAAAGGGGGTATATAGTTTTTTATTCATATTTTAAGTTTTTTGTTTACATTTACATAACTGAGGAAGGAAGGGGGGGAGGGAGATTTACCATTTCCAAACACTAGATTTTTTGGAAAACCGCTTTCCCCAACATACCCGTAATGTAATAATCGATCAGTCCCTAGAATTAGAAACTAGGTTTTTTTCCATGCATATTGCTCTCTCTATATATAATTTTTATACCAACCAAGATTTCCTAAATCCAACTTCAATTACTAAAATTACTGTAAAAACTCCATGTATATATTAATAACTTACATTTAATTTGAAATTATAACAACTTGATAACAGTCAACTCTACTGTAAAGTGTTGATTCCAATATTAATAGTATTTTATTACTTAAAGTTGAATAGGCAGAAAAGTAAATCCAAATAAATTATATCCAGGACCAATTGTTGCTTGAGGAGGATCAGAATCAATATTTTTTATAGTTTTACCTGAGAAGATCCAGCTTCATTGTAGCTAGTCGCAGCATTCTTCTGGGCATGCTCAATGATGAGCTTGTTTGTTGGTAATTCATCCAACACTTTTAACTTGTTCTCAAGTTCCAAAACTTTCTTCTCTAAATTGTGTTGACGAAATCTGGATTTTGCAAAAGACATATAAGACTGAATATCATTAATCGCCATGATTATAAATCATAGTTTTACAAATTGATAAGTTTTATACTGTACTGAAAAGAATTTTCGAACAGGCATTTCGGAATGTGTGTAGTCCTTTATCAGTCAGCTGCGAATTGATTGAATTTATTCACTTAATGAAGGACTAAATTCTGAAACAACAGTTCAAAAATTCTTTTCTTCCCCACTACGATGTAAAAATTATCAATTTGTAAAACTGTTTCTTCTGTAGAAACACTGACGCAACATTCTAATTACATATTATTAATATTCAATTATAAATTAATATATTAAGTAATACAAATCTAAAAAATAATGATAGAAAAGGCATTTTACCTAACAATAAAATTATTACTTAGTTTTCAAAACAAGAGATTTGTCAGCTCAGCAATGTACTTGCTAGTATATGATAAAAAACTATGAGAACTTATTTCAATTTAATTTAATTTGATTCTTCTACAGTATGAACATATTTGCAAGTAAGCACCAGCTGCTGTGGGAAATGAAAGACAACAGAATCTTAAAAATCTTTACTTTTGATCAAAAGCTCAATAAATTAAAACATGGAAATTAACATAAGTTTGACGGGAAAGTATTCAAAAAATCTAAAAAATCGGAAAGCAACTGCTCAAGATTAACAAAATTAAATTTAAAATCAGCTGAACAATTAACATAGATACGCCATTCAATAAAGATCTCTGTGAACAAAGCAGGGTGCGAATTTATACAATATTTTTGTCCTCAAAATCCTTTAAGCTGAATTATCTTTTGTGCTGGTATTTCAGTATCCCTCCATTGTGCCAAGACACTGAAGTTTTATTGACCAAATCGAAATTGCAATAATAGCGTTTTATGAGCGCAGCATTAATTGTCGACTTTGTAGTAAAACCAAAAGAACACTAGCTACGGTGAAAGTTTCTAAATAAACTCGCCATATTTAAAGTTGTTAATTTTTTTTTAAAAAAACGTAACGTTTATAGCATGTGTTTGCTTTAAATCGTAAATGGTTTCTCCAAGCCCAAATTTCCAATAATTTTGAAAGAAACCATCGCTGTTTTTACTAACACATAGCAATCAAACAAATCTTTACAGCTTATAGTTCGATCGATCTGTTGACTTTCAACCGTTGTTTTAGGAAAACACAATAACAATTCGTAAGTATCAATTAAAAAAGCTGAGATAAGATGTGCGATAAACTGCTTCTTTCTAATTACGATCACTATACTGTTACTAAGTAACAAGCCTTTGGGAATTTTATGTCAGAAATGTGTCGCCATATACATTTATTATAAAACAAAACAAATACCTTTTCGAATCTTCATTATTCTCGGACTCCAAAAGATCAACTTCGTTCGATTTCCAATAACTAAGAGATGTCTCTGGTAAGATTTCCTTGGGGTTATCATTTGTTTTGAGCTCGTTCAAACCGCTAGATTCCGGCCCTGCGAGAGTTGTTTTGTTTTCATTTTCAAGTTGTTCACTTCGCGTCAAGGTTGTCTCGTGGCTCCCTTTCAGAGAACCGCTTAAAGCAAGATGTTTGAGAATTGCATGCAGAAGAGTGCGTAAATGATTGAAGTTTACGACCCCAACATCAGGAGTTCGTAGAGCCAAATCAACAAGATTGTGCAGCTCAACTTCAGTACCCATAATGACAGCCGTCCTAAACATATTACTCACCGCATGTGATCTCTTCCTCACATGAATAAATCATATAATGCATTTTTTTATTTAGGGAGGGGAGGGAAGATAAAGTGAAGTTGATAAATGGCACTTAAACACAACCTCTCAATAGAGTCTCCAATTTCTTTTATCTCAACCAGACAGACGAGCTCCTGACTAAATTTTTTAAAACTTCACCCAAAGTAAATATAAAAACCAAACAGGAACGGAACCGAAGTTTATATCGAGAGTTCACCTATTTGTCGAAGGTCGAGTGCCGAGGACCGACGGTAACGAAGTCGAGGGTCGAGGGTCCAGAAAATTTAAATAGTGAAATAAATATCCGACTGATCAGTAACTATCGGGACTGATTTATATGAAAATTAAAACTATTAACATTTATCTTTGAAGGACCGATCTGTCTCACTTGTTATAGCGACAAACGTGTCATGCAACTTACAGACAAAGTACTTGTGTCCGAGTGTACTCCTGCAGTGGGTTCAGTTGTTCAAAATCTGATTAGATAGCACTAAAGGCTACATTTTTAACCCATGGTCTTGTTTCCAACCTTAAAGGAACAGATTTTTAGCTATAACCTGGGGATTAACAATTTCAGTTAAATAGGAAAAACTGAACTATATTTTATAAGGCTGCAAAGTGTATGTTTTCCATATATAGTCATGCATAGACTAGATCGAGATTCAATTGCTGCTGTAATGTTTGCTAATATTAATAACTATTAACATGAACCAATGAACAACCCACCCCTTGAAAATATAAACCCGTCTTCTTAATTGTTATTCGAACGAATAAAATAATAATATTGCTGTGAAATCTTTATTTTGCTGAGTTCGAATCTATAAACCGATAGAACGGCAAAACACGTGTCGCAAGCAATTTTACTAAACTATAAGCACTTTCTCTTAAAAAACAAAAACGACAAAAAGAACTGACGAAAGGATGATATCCCGCCTACAGGTCTGTTTGTTAACGTGGAAGGGCAAAAGTGAATTCAAGAGCCAAGACTTGTAAGACGCGAAATGAATTTTAAAAAGAACATGAATATTAAAAATTTAATGATGAGAGGGCGAC
The DNA here is from genome assembly GCA_025331085.2 of Zoanthus sociatus. Taxonomy (NCBI): domain Eukaryota; kingdom Metazoa; phylum Cnidaria; class Anthozoa; order Zoantharia; family Zoanthidae; genus Zoanthus; species Zoanthus sociatus. The sequence goes on from JAOBAY020055123.1 coordinate 12,567, forward strand.
GCACCAGAACTTGGAGACTCGCGCAAAAATTCGCTTGTTATACCGGAAGTATATTTAGCCAGTATTGATTGGATGAAATCTTTGTTCGATTTCTAAATTTGCACAGTATCTGAAGATCAAAAAAAATTCTTTTTCCAAAAACTTTTTAAAGCCAGTTTTGCCCCGTCTATACATATTTTAAACTCCAATTCCTAGACACGTCTTTCTATTGCTAGCACTTTTGACGTTTTGGCCTGGAAACTATCAGAGTAGTTTTAAAAGGCTACCGGCTCCAAATTATATAGATTTTAGTTTTCCGTCTGATATATATATTTTTAGAAATGCACGCGGGCGAGCGGGTCATTATCATTATTTATTATTCGAGTGACACATTTAATTCAATAAAATTTTATCACGTATATCTTATTGTAAAATGTACTACACTTGCAGCACTTGCTTGTTCGTCATTTGAACTTGGAATAGTCCATTGTAAAAGCGCCTTGCCACAACATTGCCGTTTACTAACATTAAGACATAGTTATAAAAGTTATAAAAAATACTGAAAAACGCTC